>CABFOW010000689.1:156339-179544 GCA_902141385.1 Timema californicum
ACTACCAGAACTTGACTTGGCGCAATTCGGGTCCGGGATTAGTAAACAGTTTTTAATCTCTTAATAACTGGCGCAATTCGGGTCTGCCCGTCAGAGAAGACAGAAAGGGGAGGGATGCGTGTGGTAGAAACGACAGAAGGGGTCCTTTGGTCATGGGACTATCCCGGTCAGTAGTTTTTGGCCACTGAGAGGGGGGAGAATAGTATATTGAGCAGTGTTCCAAGGACACATTCGTTTTGTTTCTTAGTAAAGGTTCTACACCTGCATCATTAAGTTAATTCAGCCAACAACATTTTATTGCTAAGTTAAGTACAATTATATGCTATAAATAGGTATTGAATGATTTCAAATCACTACAGTTGACGAGTTATAAGCGTACAATTGTTTAGGTAAAGTAATTAATGTAGGGGACTGAAATTCAGTAAAACTATGTGGTTGTATGAGGTGTACAAAAGGTAATATTTATAATAATTATTTTTATAACTATACATATTAATGCTATCCTAAATATCTCATTGAAATATTTATAGTATTAAAGTTATTATAACTATAATTAAAATAAATATGTATTAATAGTATATAAATTTCATTGGAATTGTTATGTTATTAATATTATAATTGTTTCACTCTGTATTTCTCACATGAATGTCTAGTTATACCAAATTGCATCCCCACACATAAACTACTTTACCCTAACAATGGCACATAGATAGCATAAAATAGCAAGTGTGACCGCTTATAATTCTTGAACGGTAGCGATTTTAAATCATCGAATCATCATTATAGCTTATAATTGTAGACTTGTTAGATTTAAGCGATGAAATTGTATTGGTCGAATACCTCAAGGTGAAGCAGAAGGGAGCGCAAGTAACTTTACAGTTTTTATAGCATTACATTTTTTTGGCCGAAATAAATCAAATATTTCTCCAGTAGCAACACAGAGTTTAGTTTTCTGTACATGATAATATCAACATATTTTGAATATCTGTCAAGCGATTTACGCTTAATCGGCGCGAGCTGTTCTGCTGAAATTCAACTGTTCTCTACTTTGTCCGCTCTGCTCGAGATGTTAGGCACAGGAGAACCAATCAAGTCTCGGAACCAACCATTTCAAATTAGTGCGCATGCGCATTTGTTAACGCATGCGCTCTACAGCCAGAAGCTAGCAGACAGCTTCGTTTGCCGTTGTGAGTAGATTTGAAATAACTCGTTAATGTAAAGCGTGTGTATTGATGTATTGGATTGTGCTACAACACATTATAATTTGTAAACATCCATCAGGACAATGATCTAAATTATATGTTTATCCCCTATGAAATAATATATGTTGTTAATCAGCTGTTAAAGTGCTGCAATGCATCATGGGTCAACTTAAAGTCGAAGATGGCTGCGTTATCTGATAGATCGTGATCATAATAGAATCACAAATTTGTAGCCGACGATTTCCGCACGTCCATCATAGACTCTGCCTTAAAATATGAGTGAAGAATAGCCCTGGGCACGGCACAAATCCTGGATAGCTCAGTGGGTAGAGCATTGGCGTACTAAGCTAAAGGTCCAGGATCCGATTTCCGTGTCCATGTGTCATTTTTCAGAATATGATATCTAGATGGAGTAATCCTCACCAAAAAGCATGCATTAACTACTTTACCTTAACATGGTAAATGGAAAGCTTAAAAAGCAGGCTTGACCCCTTAAACTTAGAATCCAACCTTTCCTCAAATAATGATCACCTTTCCATCCTAGAAAAAATATAGAATAATTGAAACGTACATTTTAATTTTCTTATAACACAATTGCCTATCGCCGATCAGAATTATTTTGGTCAATAATATTATTATTTGGAAGTACTTGATATATTTGTAAGTTTGGATGAAAGATAAAACTTTTATTAAAGTTGTATCTTTCTCACGCGATCAACTTAAAATTGCCTCGAGATCGACCGATCAATCGCGATCGTCTAGTTGCTGAGCCCTGGTGTAGTGGTTTAAGTCCCAAACCTACATGAAGAAACTTTGTTAAAAATATAAAAAAAACGTTATTAACAACTGTATTATATTACCACGGTAAAGTATGTGTTTTTCAGCAGTAAATTTTGACATTGACTTTTTCATTTATGTTGGCTAAACTGCATTATTTTCTATATACTTTAAAATGTTATTACTATTTGTAATAGAGATGGTACGATACCAGTTCTTCGATTACAATTCTTAAATTTTTACCTCAATTTGTCGATACTCGATTATTACTAGAATAGGCCTGTAATTAAGTGGGGATGGCCATATTGGCTTATGTTAATAGAAATCAATATGGCTTTCATGATAGGTAAGGTAAACCTTTTTTATTAATTTAATTTTATCCTGGAAATTTCGGTAAAAGTCTATTAAATATCTTTAAAACTTTTTTCTCTATACAAATTAGTCATGATTTTAATTTTGTCTTTTTTAAATTTCGAAATAAGCTTTAACTATATTATTATTTAATTTGTGACGGTAAATTTGCAAAGAAATCGTAATATATATCTTAACACAGGGTTGGTATCTGTTAATATGGGGGTTTATTTGTTTTTTCTTGAATAAATTATGCTACCACGATAAATTTGATTACATATTCAAGCAAAACATCAATTTTTAGGTTTTCAAATTTAGTCAATGCTTTTATAAGCTTTATTATACAAATATATGGAATAGTTAACGAAAAAATGCGTTACAAATAGCCTTTAATATTCGATTCATTAATCTCTGAATAAAGCATTCGCGATCATTTGTACGTATCTTGAGGAATCAAGATATTTTCTCGATTCTCGATCCTCTCAAGAATCGATAGGTATCGAGGAATCGAGTATCCCATCTCTAATTTGTATTATTGTTTGTTAACCTCTGTCGGAAAAGTGGTACTCGAGCACGTCAGTCACCCAAGGTGCTAATGACCCATTCTTGCTTGAAATACTTTTTTTTTATTATTGAAATGAGGCCACACAAACGAGTTAGAATTTTGAGCCACTCTCAATGTACAGGCTACTAGTAAACTGTCCCAAGCTCCCCTCGGTATTAATTAGCAAGTAGGGTTGTGTCCCCGTTCAGTTCGTAAGGAGCCCAGCCATTTGAAAGAGCTGTCACGATCCTTTCATTCGCGCCTCTGTTACCACTAGAACTTTCTTTCACGACAGGGAGGCCAATGAACTAATCAACACCATGCCTTAATTAGACCGATGCAGACAACTTGGAAGGAAAATGGACAAGAATTTCCGTTGGGATTTACTTTATGATCATCGTGACGTAAGTTGAAAAATAGTGGAGAAACATAAGTGTAGATATAAGGCGTTGGTCTCGCCTTATACTTGGGTCGCCATTCTATGAGATCTTTGGTTTGAATCCACTAGGAATATTTTTCCACATTAATTTTTCACTCAAATGCTCATCCTCTTAAGTTAACCTATTCATCCTTTTCTTGTAAGAGTAATAAACCATTGATGACCTTAGTGTTGAATTTACAAATCACAAAAATTTAGATAAAATTGTGTAAAATAGGGTCACTTTTTTATTCAAGCCATATTTTCCACTACCAACATGCCAGGTCTGTCGTAGCGTGTTATGCCTTTTAAGTTAGGGTTAAAAACCTACTGCGCGCGTGCCACTCTTGGCACGCTGAACGATTTTCCATGACGCGCTGAGCAAATTGAATAAAAATCATATAAAACTTTTATTTTCAATTTAACATATTGATGTGATTAATAATTTTCATAACGATGTGTGTTATGTTTCAATAATTATATTGTTTTGTTTCAAATTTCAAAATGTTTTCAGAAGTATTTTTTTAACATGTATATAACTTTTGTATTTATTCTTATATATTTTCTATATATCAGATTATTAAATATTTCAGAAACAGTAGCTATTTAATGTATTCGAATAAGACACATGTTGTTACATTTACATTTTACAAAATCAAATTAAATTTGTTTTAATAGTTTTACCAGTTAACTAGTATAAAATATAAATGATTTGAGTGGGCTTAGGTTGGTTGGCTTGCTGAGCGACTTTGAAATATTATTTCTTCACAACACTACTAAAAGGTGTCCTACTGCCTGGTCTAACTTAATACTAGGACAGGCACAGCATCCATCCCCCAACCGTTAATTCATCAGCGTGAAAGGTTAAACCCACATTTCACCAATTATAAAGTTTGCGGCCAAGCCAAGAATTGAACCCGGGACCCTGAGCTTAGTATAGACACGTACTACTGACTGAGCTAAGGTATCGGATCTCACATATAAACTGTGTGTTTTTTTATTTGCAGCAGATATTGATGCTATTGATTTATTGTAACCAACTGCGTAGATACTCATAAAAATGGTTAGTATTACTTGTGGATGGGCGATTTTTAAATATATAATGTTCAAACACTCAAACATGTAAACGTTTACACTTACAAATGGGGATTGTTTAATCATTTTAGGTACAGATTAAAAACCAAAGGCTAAGGAGTCATATTTAATATTCAATTTATTTCACCGCTAGACTACAGACTAGGCTGCTGTATCGCCTTCTAAAACAACACACTCGCTGTTGCCACTCACTGTCAGTTTGATCCAGAATCTTTCCAATCACATTTTGTGTAGTTTTATTTAGCAAGGACTAAAGATGAAGGACGACCATTTTGTATTCGCTTGAAGAGGTATATATAGTCTTGGAAAAAATGAATGACCTACGAGGAATTCAAAAAACACTGTGATGATTTTTATAGCTAAGATTGAATGAGCCATATGAACTATGCTTGAAGATTTTTTTCCCCTATAAAAGCAATAACCATTTATTTAACAATATTTTCTGAAAAAAGTCTGATCCACGTGGCCAAGTGAGCTTTTAGCCAGCAATCTTTATAAGACAGTGTTTCTTGTACCAGATGGTGGATATATGAATGGATTTATCATTTATGTATAGCACCAGCTCTGTCTTTTTACCTTGATTTACTCCTCCATTGACATGGCCGGGTGTTCGTTGTTATTCTGGTATATTTTAGTTAAATTTTATAATTCATGTGATAGTATCTCCGCACATTTGTAAATGTCTTGTTAGCTTCTCAAATTAGACTGTTCACTTAATCCAAGTTTCTTAAATTATTTTTTTTATTGTTTTTAGTTTAGAAAAATAAGTTTTTTTTTACATATAATCAAGAAATTATTGAGATAATAGACTTCTCACTAATTTATAATGCAATAAAAAAAGGACACAGATCCACTTCGGTGGCCGCAAGGTCTAACGCACTCTCTCGCAGTGGATTAGACTGCCAATGATGGTGAGATCGTGGTTCAAATCTCACTCGGGTGTACTGAGGTTGGTTTATCCAAAATGGTTTTACTCTCTCCCTCCATGCAAATTTGGATACACTTACTCAAATTATATTCTCACTAATTCCTAGCACATTAGTGCATTTAGTTCATAAACGTATAACCCGAATTGTTAGTAAAATGCATTGTTAAAAAAAAAGGGCATACAGGTCTGTTTTAGAGTTGAGTTATATTTAATTCCTGTTTCTAAATATAAATAATAACTTCGATTTAAAAAAAGACCTATAAACGCAATTAGTAAGATACTGTTTAATAGTTTTATACCCGCCTCGGTGGCGTAGTTGGCTAACGCTCTTGTCGTGTTGAGCTCAACCGCTGAGGATGGGGAGATCGAGGTTCAAATCTCGGTCGGGTGAACTGAGGGTGATTTTCCTAAATGGTTTTCCACTCCTCCACGCAAATGAAGGTTCACTTCCTCTAATTCAGCCTTCCCAATTCCTAATCCATTAGCGTAATTAGTACTTAAAGCGTATAACCCGAACGGGTAGCAAGACGTGGTGCTAAATATTATTATTATTTGTTTTTATATTTTATTTATTTATTTAGGGTATTTAACATGCACTTTCTTAACCATCTGATTATATCAGCAAACGAGAACTTATATGAGCGAGAGTGAAAGAGCCTACCAATTTTGTCAAGAACGGTATTTTCATCTCCCTCCAAGTGTTCTTTTAAATGCCACAATCGACAATGAACCGACGGCTTTTCCTTTCCCTCCGAAGGAAGTTGTGCTATAGATTTGTATCGCTCACTGTGTTATATATATATATATATATATATATAACCTTCCCAATTCCTAATCCATTAGCGTAATTAGTACTTAAAGCGTATAACCCGAACGGGTAGCAAGACGTGGTGCTAAATATTATTATTATTTGTTTTTATATTTTATTTATTTATTTAGGGTATTTAACATGCACTTTCTTAACCATCTGATTATATCAGCAAACGAGAACTTATATGAGCGAGAGTGAAAGAGCCTACCAATTTTGTCAAGAACGGTATTTTCATCTCCCTCCAAGTGTTCTTTTAAATGCCACAATCGACAATGAACCGACGGCTTTTCCTTTCCCTCCGAAGGAAGTTGTGCTATAGATTTGTATCGCTCACTGTGTTATATATATATATATATATATATATATATATATATAACCTTGTTTATTTAATATTTTACGTTTTAGATTTTCGTTATTATTTATAGCTTTTACAAACAATAAAGTAGAAAGTCGTACAATTGTTGTTGAAAGTGGAATTATGTTACTGCTCAATTTTAACACACATCCTCTTTTAAGGGTGAGAATTTCAAACAAGCTCAACTCATAGGATGTGCAAGTGTCTAAAAAGTTATAATTGTTTTGGTTTCTAGGTAAGAGTGAGCAGTAACATTCATGCCAAAATATGGGGACACACTGAAGGTGTGGGAAATAATTGGCCACAGTCTTGTGGTTTTGGACATCTAGAACACAGCAAGGTAAAGTAGATTACCCTCTTTACCCCTAGGAGAGAGAATTATTGTGATCATAAAAAAAAATCCAACTCGAGATTTTGAACATTGTTTACTTTTCCTGACCACCTGGAACCGTAAAAGTGGTTTTAGTTAAGCCATCTGTCTGTCTGTTTGTATCTCGGCTTAGAACCGAAACCATGTACCGATCTGGCTAAGACTTGATATCAAGGGTTTTCAAAAGGTCCGCCTAAGAAGATTTTGGAATCATATCTAACTGTAATATTAATGGTAGTTTACTAAAGGGCAAAAAGAGAAAAAATACATTTTATCAAAATCCACTTAACTATTTAGATTAAATTTTACATCTGTGCATTGTTTAAAATTACAAACGAAATGATCATTCTTATTTTACTATAAAAATGGCTTTAAAAATACTTAGTTGAAATATCCAATTTTGATCATATATCCGCCTTTTTCCAGATACTAAATAGCTTAGTATTTTCAAGTTGTATTACCATTAAAAATAAATATAGTGTCTCAGATAGACGCAGTATATACACTTTTTATGGAAGTCTGAAATGTGAAAATTATTGTTATGCTACACACGTTTGTTCCTCTCTTCTCGTTGTTTCTGTAACAGTGTATATTATCATTTATACTCTTTAGTGGAGTGTTTCTGAAAAACATATATTATTTAGTTTCAAAAATCTTATTAGTTTTTAGTAAATGTCTCGATTTTAAGATTAATGATAGTCTGTGCCGGGCACCGTAACATTTATTTGCTCTAACGTTACCTGAGTTCTCTCAGTTTACTTGAAGATAAGATGAAATTGTTTTTCTCAGGACCAGTTTCATAGACAGACTTAAAACGTCTTAAGTGTGGTGCTGTACTAAATACAAGACCTCTACCTATACTAGAATGGAATGGGACAGTTTCATAGTCAGACTTAGTACGTCTCAAGTATGGTGCTATATTAAATAAAAGACACCTTCCTTGACCAGAATGGAATGGGCCAGTTTCGCATATAAATAAATGTGTAGTTTGTTTTTATGTGACTGTATGGTTTGCATTTCAGACGACTCTGAAAGACTAAGGCGTAGTTTGTCTCTCTTCCCCATCATTTTGTCTCGTCCTTTATTGTAATTTTTTGTTTAGTTTCTTTAGTATAGCTTGTTTGTCCGTTTTCCATAAGATTATACCAACTAAAACATATATTGGAAATGCCGCGAAGGAAAAAAAAAGTTAGCAATCATTGGTCATTAGCAAAAGGACTAGTTACGGCCAGGATTGGAAAACTAATTGTACTATAGACATCCCATCGAAAATATTGACCTTCTCTCTCTCCAAACAACCAAAAAGAATTTTCTAACAATGCTGCGGACGTCCCAAAAAAAGGGTTACCTTTTCTAGTTCATAATCGTCAATAATTAATTCTCACCCTTGACTGAGATAAATTTTATGTTTAGTTTTTAATTAACATTCATAAATAGACCTACTATAATTAGTAAGGTTTCATTTGTCAAGTTAGATTATTCCTCCAATTCTTGAGAAAATATTCTTTTATTGATTAATTACCTTTTTTTTCTATTATATTTTGTTCCCAAATCCAAATGTTATAGCAACCTAATATTTATATGGGTGTACACAGTGAATCTCATTATGAATTATATTTTCTTCCATATGTTTTGTTATAAATAGATTAATCTGTATTTGATTATATTTGTTTGAATACATTTTTAATTTGATCTGCCATGGACATAACAGCTTTATAAATGATGTTCAACGTATTTCCTCAGAGTACACTGGTTATTCAACCTAGGGAAAGGACATGGTGAAATGTATCGTGTGAACAAGTTAGGAGTGAAGAGAATGCGGTGTTGGCGCATAGTTTGTGGGTTTGAACTCTGACCAAAGTTTGACTTGGGGAGTTGTTGTAATGGCTGCAGTCATTAGGCAAATATCGTGTCAATCCCGCTACAAAGACTGCCTTCCTAGTTGACGCAACTTGGTGTGGTGAGCAGTAGAGTTCATCCCCCTCGTTCACTCACTCACGTTGTATTTACTTAACTAACTGGATAATTTACGATGACTCCATCTATATTCCGGCTCAAACACCGAAGAAAGATTATTTTCTTTTTAAATGAAACCAAAAGGATTTTATCGGCTCTTTAAGTGAACATAAATTCTGGTCACCGAGCCTGAAACGGAAACAAATTGATGGCCGATAAGAATATATACTTAGATTTTCTTATCATTGGTCATTTTGAAATACCTTTTTGAAAATAAAGCATTTTTGCTGTCAACATCAATTACATTTTACTATATAGCTACAGAGAAACCTCCCTTGACGAGCACCTCTGAATAGTGGATTATTCTTTATAACGGACAGTTTAAATTTCCTTGGCAAAATTAACATTGGCTCTTACGGTGAAACAACTTCCCAATAGCGCGGATATGGACAATGCTAGAAACGCATATTTATGCATACTCATCTTTAGAAAACGGACACAAATTGAAAACGTCAGTTCATATATACTATTTGACTGTACTTGGAAGGCCATTGTATCGCGTGACGTTTGAGCAGTCCCGCCTTCCCACCCCGGGGAAAGTTTCTAAAATAGCTTACTTAATAATTAATGACTACGGTACGTGTTAAGGTCGGATCTCCATTCCCTTCCGAGCCTTTAACGGGGGTAGTTCCATCAGCTAAGTGTGTTCTCGTGCAAACATATAGGTCTAACGTTCACATTTTATTTTATTTACGTATTACTGTGTGTGTATAACGCAGTCTGTATAGTAAGCTACGCGAAATATTTATTCATAAGCTATAAATATCCTGCACACAAGACTTCACAGTACTGTTAATACAGATTAAACTCTGTTGAAGCATTATAGTAAAAAACAAATAACGGACACTTCTTAGTAACGGACTTTTTAGTTGATCTCTCAAGGTGTCCTTTATTAAGTGATTTAACTCTAGTAGTATTTTATAAATATTGATAATATAATATATCAAAATTGACAGCTGTAGATATCAAGACATGGCAGAAGAAATTCCTGGTGTTAAATTAGGTCTAGTAACTTTTTCTAGCTGTCGGATATAAGTAAATTGGGGTGTACAGATGTTGGCTTCTTTTAAGCTTTTGAAACTTTCCACACTTATATGCATACAAATTGAAATTTTATTAGTCTTTAAGGGTGACCTGGCGGTCTAGGGGTAAGGTGTCAGACTTCTATGCTGGCGGCCGGGGTTCAATCCTCGGTCCCGGCATAAATTTATCTGATTACCAAACCCTTCCTTCACCTCTGACAAGACATCTTGTGAATGTGGGGAATGCCAGGCCTCCACCGTGGTTCGGATTCCACGTTAAACTGTAGGTCCTCCANAGCTGCTAAACATATGTTTTTACAGATCATATGGTTCGGCGTAGGGATACATAATGTGGTCTGGTAACTTTTCAAAGCGGTCAGCTGTCAGCACCAAAGAAACCCTGGGGCTACTATACGTTGTCCAAGCTGCGACAGCTATCTTCGACTGCGTCTGAAGTTCGGGTATTGCCAAAAGAGACCTTGACGACCTTAGACACATGGGGTGTTTTCCGAGATGCTGGTCCAGCCGCAATCACCAATAGATTTGGAGTTGAATGAGAGTACAGGTGATCCGTTATTGTGAGAGAGGAATAAGAGGATGAAATAATTTTAATGCTGTTGTACAGAAGAAGGAAAAGCCAGAAGGTGGACAGTATATTCGTGGCACATGGTAAGGAAGGATGACATAATATTTATTATTATTATTATTATTATTATTATTATTATTATTATTATTATTATTATTATTATTAGCACCACGTCTTACTACTCGTTCGGGTTATACGCACTTACGCTAATGTGTAATGGTAGGGTGATTAAGAGATGAAATGGAGGACGTACAGTTTAACGTGGAATTCGAACCACGGTGGAGGCCTGGCATTCCCCACATTCACAAGATGTATTGTCAGAGGTGAAGGAAGGGTTTGGTAATCAGATAAATCTGTGCCAGGATCGAGGATTGAACCCCGGATTCCAGCACAGAAGTCCGACACCTTACCCCTAGACCACAAGGTTACCCAGTAGGGGAAGTAAAGCCATTAGTCGCGTGTTTATTGAGGCATTTAAAATAATTCTGGAAGTTATATGAAAATACCCGTCCCGTCAAAATTGGTAGGAGTTCTCCCTCTCGCTCATAGAAATTCTCATGTACTGATATAATCAATAGGTTCAAAAAGTGCACGTTAAATACATAGCTAATATAAATAAAAAAACACTTAACTAATGATACTCGTACTTTAATTTCAATCTACTTTTATTAAATCAGGCCTAGTCGTTATTGGAATAAATGATAACGTCGCACAGCACAGAGTCTCACTCTTTAATTAAAAAAATGGAGACATTTACTTAAAACTCGTAATACATTTTTGCAGAAATATAGTTTAAAAAAAGATCATATTCCACCAAATATCATAAATGAAATAACATACATCATACAGAAAAAAACATAGTTCTGTTAATAGTATACCTTGATCCCTCCATTTTATTATCGTTACCACAGTCTTTTTAAGATTTCACTTTGGATTATAATCCAAATCTTAAATCTATCCTATAATTTCGCCTTGCTGACCAAGCTAGATAGAAAACATATTAATACTAAATTATATTCATTATAATAACTGTTGTTCACACGTTTTAAGACTTTATACATATTGTGTCAACATTTAAAAAAAATAACCCTGAGTAGTCGATCAATTGTTTAGAATTTTAAATTAAAATCGCTTGAGGGATGCTATAAACGAAAAATCATTTAGTGTTTATCCTCTTGATACAGATAACCGGATCGAAAAACCATGTAAGTACTTCGTTCGGCTTATGTTCAAAGAATGTTTCTGCCAAATTTCGTTAAAATTGGTTCTCGTATTCGTCGGTAGTTGTGAAACAAAGATCCAGACAAACTGACAAACGGAAGAAACTCCTTCCGCTTGTTCAATAATTTCAGGTGACATTTTGTAAGTATAAAAAAAATTGGTTCAAAAGATAGCATTTGTTAGTATT
This sequence comes from Timema californicum, assembly GCA_902141385.1. NCBI lineage: Eukaryota > Metazoa > Arthropoda > Insecta > Phasmatodea > Timematidae > Timema > Timema californicum. The sequence goes on from CABFOW010000689.1 coordinate 168,223, forward strand.
GCGACTATCATGCACCTACGCTAATAAAACCAAATAATAAAACAAAACTAGAGGAGACGTTGATTTTAGTAAATAATGGCACAGACTTTTATTTACTAGCTTTGTTCATCGCTCAAACAATCTCGAGAAACAAAGAGTTACTATCTATAAAGTGAAGATAAATATGAATGAAAAATAAAAATGCTAAAGGAAGATTGTTATAGTAAAAGTGACTTAAAATGAAAGATATAACAAACAAGATACGTCAATAAGATAACTAGGGTACACAGGACGTTGAAAATAGTTGACATAGAGTTAAAACATCAATACTACAAAACGAANAAGGCTAGCTGCAAGCTTATTGTTTCTATTTACGAGGGCACTTAATATCGTTTCCATTCTTTTGTATGGTTCAACTCCAAATTGTAGTAGAAAGAGTTTAGAATAATTTGAAAAACACTTTTTAGTAATATTTTATCAGTTTGTGTTGTAAATATGTTTGAATATTTTCCCCCTCTGCTCGGCGTAGAGAAGCGGTAAAAATTATCAATAGTTTAATATCAGCTTTTTTATTAATTTATTTGCGTGCATTTTGTGAACTGACTGATTATATCAGCACACGACTTTTAACTTAAATCTAGAATATACACAACAAACAGCCCCCCTGCCGTTAATTCATCACTGTTAAAGATCAAACCTTCATTTCACAAATTGTATTTTTTTTTTGCTATGCCAGGAATTGAGCCCGGGACCCTTAGCAACCAACTGAGCTATGGCGTCGGTCTTTTGTTATACCACATTTTTGTTAAATCAAATTTTTTTTTACTCTACACTTTTATTTTTGTCATCGTATTTCACTACTCTTTTAGGTCAGACTAATATGTTAATAATTACGTTTATGTATTTAAGTTGAAGGTCGATTTTTGAGGAAATATACTCTCATTTTCTTGGAGGGGGAGAGTGAAAACCCGTTTAGGAAATACCACTCTCAGTAATCCTTACCGGGATTCAAACCTTAATCTTGCTACCCGCTTTGATGACAGCGTGTTCTTAACGCACTACTCTCATGTTGGAATAGACTGCCGATGATGGGGAGAACGAGTTTCGAATCTCGGTCGGGTGTATTGAGTGTTTTTTCCCCCCCAAATCGTTTTATACACTCCCACCACGCAAATTCGGGGTACACTGCCTATTAATATAACCTTCCTAAGCCCTAAATCTATTAGCGTAATTAGTACATAACCCAAGCCGGTAGTAAGACGTGGTGTTTATTTATATATTTACAACAATTTTACTGGTTTTGATTTAATTTAAAAATCACATTGTTAAATGGTGTTAATTTATTCTACACCTTGATTCAAATTAACATTTAGAGGGCGAATAAGATAATAAAATAAAGTAAGTTGAGTTTGAGTGATTAGTTCATTTCCAACCCTTTGACTGCGCAAATATTTGACGCACGTCCGACCTGGACGATGATGGTGTAATCGTGGTATTTCATCTAATGGCTGTCGTGAGGGTATCTTGCACCCCCCCCCCCCTAAAAGGGACGGGGTTCCACTTCTCCTGTTCGGTTACCTTTGTTGGAAAGAAACCGACCAAGGTCGCATTCGCGGTCACTTAAATAGCTTAAACTTGGTTCGGGGAGATCTTTTTTCGAATTATCCTGTTCTTTACAGCTAGTTTTTTTATGTCAGGATCTTGAATTTAAAAAAAAGGTACCTTTGTTTAGGAAGTGAGATCAAATGACGCTCCATATGACCCTCCTTGTAATCCATAAATCCTACAAAAGTTTGAATAAAATAGTTTTGTTTAGTTAGATTTTTTTTAAAAATTCGTACATGATAAAAACACTAAAACATGATATCCGACTACATTTTCCCGTTCTACTGTTATAGATTTTTATACCCGCCTCGGTGGCGTAGCTAGTCGTGTTGAGCTCGACTGCTGAGGACGGGGAGATCGAGGTTCGAATCTCTGTCGGGTGAACTGGGGGGGGGTTCCTAAATGGTTTTCACTCCCCCTCCACGCAAATGCGGGTTTACTTCCTCTAATTCAACCTTCCCAATTCCTAATTCATTAGCGTAATTAGTACTTAAAGCGATATAACCCGAACGGGTAGTAAGACGCGGTGCTAAATATATATAAATGTAGATTTTTTTTTTTCGATACCCGCCTGGACTATCAGCATATTTGTCCTATGTAAGTAGGGATTTTCAAGAAAGTTTTCCTATATATTAGTGTAAGGGTGCGTAGAACAGTTTTAATGGGCGTTTAAATGGATTCCTTAGCATACCCATCTATGATTCGAACTATGGCTTCACCATCGACGTTGAACCACACACCATCTGTCCATGTGCTCACTGCATGTAGTTAGCTATGTTAGCCACTCCTCTAGGCCGGGGGCGGTTTATGTATCTTCCATTGTTAGTAATATGTTTTCTCCAAACGAACTGGTCCAAATTGCCAACGTAAAACGCTGAAATGAATACGTCTAGAGGGCCGGATTGTAGGCAGCATTATGCGCACGGCGCTAACTACTGGTGGTAAATCACATTTCAGTTGTCCCGGCATCGCTTGCTCTTGTCATGTGACGTACTAAATTATCCCCCTAACCCCCCTTTTACCCTCTTAACGCGCAAACCCGCAGAACCNCGAGAATCAAACCGCAAGCTTCTATTCTCCCCTTCTATGAGCAATTCTATATTACCCTCAACTTCTGCACGGCTTATAGTTCCGCACCAAAAGGCGTTCAGCATAAAGCTTGATTCACACGCTCGCAGAAAAATAGAAAGCAGAATCTGCGAAGTAATTCACACACTTTAAATATCATATTCTGAAAATTGAAAAATGACACCTGGACACGGGAATCGAACTTGGGACCTTTGTCTTAGTACGCCAATGCTCTTACCGCTGAGCTATCCAGGAATCATCCCAACCACATTACGTTATTTTCTTTCCATTTTTAGCCCTACCCCTCACATACATGTAACACCAAGTAGTCACTTATGAGAAAAGGACAGTGTTTTTTGATTTCTTACAGCAAAACTATTTTTTATGTCAAAATAAATCAAAATTTCTTCAGTATAATCATAAGTATCCTGGAAGGAATTTAATGACACCCTTTTTATTCTTTTCATTTAAAATATCTCATCTTTAGCTAATATGTTCATTACAGATAATGCATAGTTATATAAATAAACACACTACATGCATAAAGTTATATAAATAAACACACTACAGTAGTCTTTTTTTTTTCAAAGTTTAGGACAGTTAACAAAATAATATTCGAACTTTGATTAGGTTTTGAGATTATTTAATATATTCTATTAGATTTCACTTAGTATTAAAAATGTGTTCCCCCCAATGAAAGAATGTCAGGTTGGATACCACTGTCAGACTTCTCGGCACGGCGTTCGTGCGTGCGTGCGTGCGTGAGTGGGTATGGGGAGAGAAGGATTGAGGGAGATAGAGTGGTAGGGTGGTGAGAAGGGAGTGACCTTAAATCGCCTGGGACTCGTGTTTGAAAGTAACGCCATTTCACTCTCGAATCTCTATCTAGATGGTCTTAAAAAGTGTTAGAAAAGCAGGTTTACCCCCTTGATACTAATTATTTCGAAAGTTGAGTATATATTATGCAATAGTAGGAACGTTGTGGAAAGATCCTTATTCGAGATTTTACAAAATTTACTTTGACTAGCCCGCCTCGGTAGCGTAGTTAGCTAACGCGCTAGTCGTGTTGAGCTCGACTGCTGAGGACGGGGAGATCGAGGTTCGAATCTCGGTCGGGTGAACTGGGGGAGGTTTTTCATAAATTGTTTTCCACTCTCCCTCCACGCAAATGCGGGTTCATTTCCTATAATTCAACCTTCCCAATTCCTAATCCATTAGAGTAATTAGTACTTAAAGCGTATAACCCAAACGGGTAGTAAGACGCGGTGCTAAATATAAATAAATATATACTTTGACCTCGTATATGTATGGCCTATTCAGGACCGGTGCAAGGGTTTCATTCATGCGCCCTGGCGAGACTTATACAATTTTTCCCTCCAGAGGTATTATGTACAATATGCATAGGTTGTTTCGATCCCTTACGCCTCAATGTATAAAAAATAGGTATGCAGTATCGAAAGAAAATTATCAATACTGTAATCATTAAAAGTATCATAAGAGAAATATCGATACTAGTATCGGAAGAAAAATATCGATACTAGTATCGGAAGAAAAATATCGATACAAGTATCGAAAGAAAAGTATCGATACCATACTAGTATAGAAAGAAAATGATCGATAACAGAAAGTATCGTCATAAAAATTTTAATCTGTAATAATGTATTTTATCTAGTAATAATAATTACAAATTTTGCATCATAATTGTATTTTCATATTTATTTAAACACTGACGATTTTAATGATTTAACCGTTTTATAGTATACTTTGGTCTATCATGTCTATATTTTTTTCTGAACTTGGAAGTTATAGTGTATAGTATTTTATGATGGATATTATAAAAGGTTTTACCATTCCAGCTAGAGTTCTTCTTGCTTGTCATACAGAAAATGAGTAAGAATTGAGAAATATTGTCATGTGTTCTTCCTCCACAAGCCATACTGGTAAACATTTAATCCAAGCATGAGTGAAGATAACAAAAAAGTTGTTTCTTTCAATACCGATCCGATAGCGGAGTGTTAGTACTCATATCAGTAAAAATATCGGGAAAAATTGATCGAGTAAAAAAATACTAGCATTGAAAGGAAAACATAAATATTAGTAGAGAATCGATACCTTTTCACATTCCAAATGAAAAAATATCTCCTTTCCGCATTATGTTCTCTTAATATTTTCGTAAGTTTTTAATCAATTACAAGGTTATTCGCCTACAAATCAACCCTGAATGTAAAAGAAAAAACATAAACCTTTTTTATATATATTCTTAATATTAGATAAAATATTTAGATGTTATTTTTTTATTTAGAAATAATTATTAGCTTAATTAATTTAAATAATTAATTTCTTAGATACAAAAAAAATATTGGAATGCAGCCCTAGGACCTCTGTTAACAACCCTTCTACGCTCATTATGAATAACCACTTAAGATATAATTTGGAATTGACTTACGTTCTAAGATAAACTATTTAAGGCCCGCTATCCCCAAACTCTTAAAAAAATATTCTTAAGATTTGAAATTGAAACATTAAATCCCATTTGACGATATACATATATATTTTTAGGTTATAATTATGGTTTCATGTGTTAGTAATTTTATAAGACATATATTAGGTCTACCACACACCATAAGAGCCGGGTAAATGTAGGGAATTTCACAACAACCAAAAGCATACTGAAAATCTGGGACTTAAAATTGCATATTTTAAACAGTATGCAAGGTCTTTGTTAAGAGGAAAGAGCTATAAAACCTGTGTCAAGCTGGGCTTGTTACTGGCTCCTAGTAAAAGGTGCTTTCATTACCTGGGAGTACATTTCTTTCTGGTTGTATGTTGTGTTAAAATTTCGTCCGTCGGTGGGTATAAGACAAGGTTCGGCAACATTTTTTTTAGCCTCAATCGACTAATAAACTTATCTAGGGTCCCATGATCCACCATTGTTTCTCTACTCTACTTTTATTTTCTGTCCATATACTTTATATTTATTCCTTAAATTTAAACACTATTCAAATACTTTTCTCCCAACCATACTAAAACAAGGATAAATTAATATACTTTTTTTTAACACCACGTCTTACTACCCGTTTAGGTAGTACGCTTATATACTAATTACACTGATGGCTTAGGATTAGCAAGGTTTAACTGAGAGGAAGTGCACCCGCATTGGTGTGGAGGAAGAGTGGAAAACCATTTAGGAAAAATCCACCCTCAGTGTACTTGACTGGGATTGAACCCCGATCTCCCCGTCTTTGGTGGTCTAGTCCAACACGCGAGTAGCGCATTAGACCACGCGGCCACCAAAGCGGTTATTTTCATATTAAACTATTTATATTTTCTTATAACATTATCGATTATGACCGTTAAAAGCAATTTAGTGAGAAATATTAATTTAAATAATTTATGGTCTATATTTGCGAGTTCAGACAGCACAAAGATAGACTTTTATTGACAACGTAATTTTCTTAGGTGAACGACTGAAAATTGCCAAGAGATCTACAGGACAGTTGCGATCGACCAGTTGCGTGGGCGACCACAGGTGTAAGGCGTGGTTTGAGACGCTTTTGTTCGATTTCTACTAATTCCAGCGATATTTCGTGGGATTCACATAGCGTTAGTTGCTAGAGGGCGAGTCAGTCACGTGACCTTGGTACGTCGACTAGCGTTAGCAGTAAATTAGAATATTGTAGAAAGAAAATATCGACAATCCTGACCAAACTTTTATTAGCTTAGGCATCGAGGATGATTACTTTTTTTTTAACTTTGTCTTACCCGTTCTAGCTACACGCATATATGATAATTACCTACCCGTCCAGGCTATATATATAATACTTACATGTTCAGCTTATACGTATATATGTTAATTACTTACACGTTCAACCTATATTTATATATTATAATTACTTACCCATTCACATTATACTTATATAATTACTTGGGTGACCTGGTGGTCTAGGGTTAAGTTGTTAGACTTCTTTGCCGGGGTCCGGAGTTCAATCCTCGGTCCCGGTACATATTTATCTGATTACCAAACCCTTCCTTCACCTTTGACAAGACTTGTATTAATCACAACTTGTGAATGGAGAATGCCAGGCCTCGACCGTGGTTTGGATTCCACGTTAAACTGTAGGTCCTCCATTTCATCTCACAATCACCCTACCATTACACATTAGCGTAAGTGACGTACAACCCGAACGGGTAGTAAGACGCGGTGATAATAGTAATAATAATAAAATTATCTTGTCGTTCAGGCTATTTGTATACATGACAATTATATTATGTGGTAGGGATGAGGAAGGAAGCATTTTAAAGATTAACTACCCTAATTTGCTTGAAAGGAGAGTTGAAAATATTTAGGAAAAACACATTATTTACAAAACTTATGTATAAATTGTATTTTTGGTTCGTGTTAGAAGTTTCAAATTTTACTGCCAAATAAGTTTATCTACCCTCTCTAATCTGTACATAAAATATGTACGCACACACTTTCAAAAAAACAACTTCGTATTATAAATATAGTAAAGGCTACATACATTTATACATATTTTTATTAATTAAATAATTGTACCACACTGCCCTAGACCGCTCGGAAACGGAAATATATTATTTATTAGCCGATAATTTTTCTCGATGTTAGAAATAAGCAGTATCGTTACTTTTCTTCCGACACTATGCTTGATTAAAAATTATCGATACTTTTCTCCCTTCTTTTTGAAAAGAATAAAGTATCGATGCATTTCTGCCAATACTATAAATGAGTAAGGAATATAATTTTCTTCCTTTATTTTAATTGAGTTTTAGTATCTATACTTTACTGTGAATACTTAAATGAGTGAAAATATGTTTTCTGATTTTATTAGAAACGGGTATCAATTGTTTTGTGTCGATACCACTTCCTTAATCAAGAGCCCTGATGATGAGGGTATTCCATGCTACAGTGGCCTTTAGTTGCTTCTTTGGTGCTGACCGACAGCTGACAGTCTACATTTAGGTTCAGTAGCCCAATAGCTTCTTTGGTGCTGACTCACAGCTGACTTCTGACAGTCAATATTTAGGTATATACCTAAATGTTGACTGTCATAAGTGACAGTTGCTGATCACATGGTTCGGCGTCTGGTCTGGTAACTCTCAAAGCTCTGAGCTGTCAATCAGCACCAAAGAAGCCATAGGGCTACCGTATTTGCTCAATATATAAACATCGAGTGACGAAATTCTCTTTCGTGGTCTTCTCGTCGTGTCCCTTGTATGTCTGTGTGTCCGCCAGCTCACTAGGCTGCCCACCCTCGCGCCAAGTTTGTGTCCCGTTCTCCCGGTGCATGATGGGAATGACTCATGTAACAGTATAACGTGGACACAAGCACTGTTCTCGACCACACCCTGCTCTCGGGTGTTTGGGTGTGTCTGTACGGTACACTACTGGTCTAATGGATGTGTGCAGCTGATGGTTAGTGGGAACAACCAGCCCCTAGAAACATGAATTATTATTAGCACCGCGTCTTACTACCAGTTCGGAGTATACCCACTTAGGCTAATGTGTAATGGTAGAGTGATTGTGAGAGGAGACCTACAGTTTAACGTGAGATCCGAACCACGGTGGAGGCCTGGCATTCCACACATTCACAAGTTGTGATTAAAACATGTCTTGTCAAAGGTGAGGGAGGGGTTTGGCAATCAGATAGATCTGTGCCGGGACCGAGGATTGAACCCCGGACCCCAGCAAAGAAGTCTGACACCTTACCCCTAGACCGCCAGGTCACCGACATGAATTGTTAATTCTATTTTTAGGTCACTTGTGATACGTTAAGGTGAGGTGAAAGGGGACGCAAGAAACGGCAAAAGTATGTTTGCTAATTTTATATCCAAACTTTTTTCTAATTAAATAAATAAACATTTCTCAAGTAGAAACATCAAAGAGTTTAAATTTCTTCCCATGGTGATACCAACATTTGTTGAATATTTGTCATGAGCATAGTGTCATTAAATGACAAACTTTTAAAATGAAGAAAAAAAGTTGTCATTAAATTCCAGGACATCTTTTACAGATATTTAGAACTGATGGTATCACCATGTGAAGAAATTTAAACTCTTTTGTGTTTCAAATGGTGAAATATTTATCTATTTGGATATTTCGACACAAAAACGGCAAAAAACACCGATTATTTATCTTGGCCTTTACATCCCCACCCTTGCCATCTTAAGGGCTGTGCCAAATGATAAACACATAATATAATCAACTAGGTTAGACTAAATATTATTCTCATTGGTGGGCACGTTGACTCAATGTCAAGCTCGTGAAATTTATTTTAATGATAAAGAAGAGGCTAGGCTTCGAACCTCATCCAGGTGTGCTGAAGGTTTAACCCCACCCACAATAAAAACTTCCCCACTCTCCCATTTCGAAAATGTAGGTACATATCCTTGAAATAAAACTTTCATCAACCTTACCATATTATTAAAATTAAATAACATAACGGGTAGTAAGACGTGGAGCACGGTACTTTTCTATCTTGCTCATATCTACCCTATTAGTGTAAATATGTGGATATCCCGGACGGGTAGTAAGACGTGGAGCACGGTACTATTCTACCTTCCTCATCTCTACCACATTAGTGTAAATATGTGGATATCCCGGACGGGTAGTAAGACGTGGAGCACGGTACTATTCTACCTTCCTCATCTCTACCACATTAGTGTAAATATGTGAATATCCCGGACGGATAGTAAGACGTGGAGCACGGTGCTATTCTACCTTCCTCATCACTACCATATTAGTGTAAATATGTGGATATGCTGGATGAAAACTCGAGCAAAAACTTTTTAATCTAAAAAAGGCAAGGGTAAGATGGGGTAAATCGGTGGACAATTTAGTTTTTTTTAATCATGCTCATACTGTTGAGATTTTTCCTATTATACATTTTTTGTAGTAGGAGAGTCCACTAATGTATCAAACTAACATTGTTTTGAATTAAAAAAAAGTTTTAACCCTAAAAAAAATTACCTCCTTTACCCCAATTGGGGTAATTTGGAGATATGGCCCCAAACATTATTTTGATTCATGTTAAAAACTGGGGTAAATTGGTGCTCAAACAACCAAAAATGTTATATAAAACACCATTTCACTGGGGTTTTTTTGTTTAAAAAAAACACAACAAAAATTGCAAATTCTGACAATTTTTGTTTGGTATAGGCCCCCTCATCAAAGGTTTGCACTAAAGAATCGAAACTTCTATGCATTGTTTACTACTAATATGGAATTTGGTACAAAAGAATTTTTAACTTTTGCCAAATCTTTATTAAGATGTAATAAAATTTTACAAAAATAGCCTTTTTTTGCCCTGAAAACTAGTTTGAACACTATTCAAAAATTGTATAAATGAGCTTATATCAATTTCAAAACGCTTATTACAAGTAATAGTGGATTTTTGGTCCTGGTATCACTTTATACAAGTAGCATATTCAAGTTTGAAAACACTAATGGGATAGGAATAAGGAAGATTCAATTATTATTATTATTATTATTTAGCACCGCATCTTACTAACCATTCGGGTTATACGCTTAAGTACTAACCATGCTAATGGATTAGAAATTAGAAAGGGTGAATTTAGAGGAAGTGAACCCGAATTTGCGTGGACGTTGGGACTTATTTACTAGAGCTTTGTGGTTAATCATCTACAAGTTAGAGCTTTATGGTTAATCATATTAGGGACCAAATATTGTTTTTATTTGTACCTCCGATTTCTACACAATGGGGGTAATTTGTTGGTAAATCACCCCCCCCCCCATTACCACTGACCTTTTTTACATTAAAAAATAATTACAAACAAATTAATGTAGCTCAGAACATTCCTTTTCAAGTTATAACAGTTTTGGTCAATTTTGTACAAAGCTGTGTGGTTCACAAAACGTTCTATAGTAGAAAAGAATTGAAATTTAGATTCGGGATCACATAAAAATTGGATACAAACTTATTTTGTTAATTCTATAGTAAGATATTTGAACAGAAACTTTTTTATTGTTACCATATGTAGAAGCAACATTCTGGCATATTTTAAATTAATCTAAGTAATATAAAAGTGTGAAAATAAATTTACTTACAATTTCCCACACCGCCAATCTACCCCATCTTACCTTATATTACAGCAAATAATGCTCAGACACAAGGTAGAGAGAGTCCAGGAACCAAAGCGTCCCTTTATTTCCACATATTAATATATGATTAGGCCTACTTGTATAACTGTACAATTCAAGAAAAGGTTTTTCTTGGGAATCATATTACTAAGCCTATTAAAGGCTTGAGGCTAAGGAAGTACACCTGTGTAACTGTTGCAAAACAAACATTACAGGATTTACTTTGCCGAAACTAAAGGTTGAAAATGATTAATATTCTATTGTAGTGAAGGAAGTGTATAATTTTACCGGCAGTTTTCAGTTTCAACATGCTGTTTGCGTTGTTTCTTGAATTGGTTATTTATAAACTCTAACTAATAGAATATGAAAATTCACTATACAGAAGTATTTGTTAAATTTAAGTAGAATAAAAGCAAACAAACCAGTTATTAGAAGAAATATTGATGGTCGCCTTTCATAAGAAAGGAGGACGTCCTTAAATTACGCAAGGATTTTTTTTAAAATTATTTTTGCCTCTTGCTCTCTCCCCCCCCCCCCCCCCCCCCCCCCCC
>CABFOW010000689.1:179591-191462 GCA_902141385.1 Timema californicum
CCACCCACCCACCCACCACCCCCGTAAGGGAGAACGTAAGATTTTCCTTCATCCTCCCTCCACCTTCAATTTAAGTATTTTTGTTGTTAATATTTGGTAAACCAAATTATTTTAATAATTTGGTTATTTTTAAACAAGCTATTGCTGATAAATCGAGTGTGATGAAATTTTATATTATTTAATTACAGTAAGATTATTTGTAAAACACAAGTAAATGAAATATAAGTGAAATTTTATAATTGATATATGTATTTTTTTATTGTGTCTCATAATAAACATTGTTAAGAGAAAATATTATTTAAGATGGATTATGACCCCCCCCTCCCCCTAAACAATATTGCGTAATTTAAGGATGACTGCAAGGATTAAATTTCACTTTTATCAAATACTTTTATACTATTTTAATCCAACGTTTCTATATTAACACTATAATTTTGTAACTTGAAACTAACATGCTTGGTTATTAAAATCAGTTTTAAATTACGTTTTAAATAAAATTCACTGTGAAAATTGATCATCCCCTGATGCGTGTGCTCAGTGTGGGGTGTAAATAAAAGAACTAAAGCCAGAATTGTTTCATTTTTTAAAACAAGACTTTTTTTTAAACCCAATCAAGAAAAATTTTCATCATTAGATGCGTTTAATTTATTTTTCTACTTATAATTCTCAAAAGTTTCTTGAAGATTTATCATGAGCATGGCCCACATTTTGATGAACAAAAAAGATCAAATATTAGCCTTTAAATGACCTAAAAAATTCTAAAAACAAGACTTAGAATTTTAAAAACTGACTTAAAAATCTATACAAAAACTTGTAATAAATGCACACGACTAAACCAAACACGCACTTCACAAAAGTAAAATTCAATGAAACCACTAACGAGTAAGCTTTTAAATCCTGCTAAATATAACATTTATTTACAAGTATCTGTTTCATAAGTAATATATATACCACCTCCGAAAGCAACGCTCTCCGACAAGTGTTTGTTTAAAAAAATATGTTTTATCATCAATGAAATTAGATATTCAACATGAATGTCTTAAAATGACGCAAACCAAGAAAATACGATCTTAAATTCCAAAATGACAAAAAGTAACCCATAAAATATATTTTAAAAGAGTATCATGAACAGAGTTTATGGACTCGTGAACATTGTATATATATATATATATATATTCCATACATGCCCTGATCTTGAACTTAGTATCATTTAATAATACATTTTTCTCTTCGTTATCTACTTTCAGGTATCCATTCGTCAAACTATATATTGATTATTTGTCATTGTTAACATTAAAACTTTCACAAATACGTTTTTCTTAAACTATTTTTTCTCTAAAGTTTTTACGTCTTCTGTTAGCTGTCGTTTACCACCCCTCCTGTGTCGAATGGACTCTAGTTTGAAATTTTTTAATCTAGAAGATAGGGCGAAGGTCCACCTTTAACAATCTCATCGTATCCACAATTCATTGCGCTGGTCGAATCCACCTTTCTTGTTGTAGTCTTCGCAAGAGAATGTACTCTATGGTGGTATATGGTGGGAAAAGCTGGTCATACGGTGAGCTTTAAGCAGCTTTGTAGCAGCTTCCATACCCTTCCCTTTCCAGCCCCCTCCCTCATTCCTCTGCTCATCATTCTCTCATTTTAGTACGTTTCTGCAGGTCCACTTCTTTCTCAACCACACTACTACCATCTGCTTTTGTCTTTCGACATCCTCTCCCTTTCCACGAGTTCAAAGTCGGCCTATGTAATCCACCAAGCTCAACGTACATTACTCATTCTGCGATACTTTGGACAAAAAAAAAGCTGGAATGTGAACTCTATAATGGTAGTGTATGTGTAGTCATGCATGGCCTTGCCTGGTCATGGTGGTCTGTAAACATCAAATTGAAGCTCTTTTATTTTTTTTATAACAGGGTCTTACTACCTGTTCATTTTATAAGCATGTAATGCATTATATTTACTCTAATAGGGTTGGGATAGGGAAGGAAACATTTGAGGTAATTTAGCCAATCTATCCACATTTGCGTTGAAGGATAGTAGAAAACTATTAAGGAAAAATAACCCTCAGTAGACCCAGCTGGAATTTGAGCCTTGATCTCCCCGTCATCGGTAGTCCAGTCTATTGCGAGAGTATCGCGCTAGATTCCGTGACCACCGAAGCGGGTAGCATGCTATTAAATATGTATAGCCCGGACTGGTAGTAAAACGTGGCGGGAAAAAAAATCTAATCATTTTCAATAATGGCATCACAAACTTTAATTATATCATGCTTTTACAGTGCCTTAGACCATGTGACCACCGAAGCGAGTGTTATCAATACTGTATAATAAAGAGAAAAAAAAGTTTGTTCCTACCAGAATCCTACAATACCTCTTGTGGGTAGTCAAATTATAACACTAAACTTTTCTTCAGTTAGTCTGTGTCGATTTTGAATAGTGCCAATGCGATGGTTATTGGGCAGGAGATGGGTACGTTCTACGAAATGTCTTTAAACCGGCCACCTTGTTGAAATGGGTAGCAAGATTGTTCGCCTAGGTTCATAGAATATACTTGCATAATTTCGTCAAAAATGGTCCACGTATTTTGTAATTAGCATGAAACCAATATACAAATAATTGAGTGGGCTGCCACCTTGAAAAGGATAACCAAATCAAAAAACCATGTATATAACTTATTCGGTCGAGGCTCAAAGTATGCCTCTGCCAAATTTAATTAGATATTGGTCTCAGAACATGAGTTATTGTCTGACAGACTAAATCCCAAACGGTCGAGTTAAAATTCCATCAATACGGCTCTCGGAATACCACCAAAATACATTCCGTGCTCCCTGTCTTAATAACCACTAGGTTATCCACATGGTTATACTAATAGGGGAAAGACCCAACATCTAGAAAACCAGACATACGAGCTTGAAGTTTAATCCAAGTTTCAAATCATGTAGGTAAATTATAAGCTTTAATCGGCATGACCAATATAGCAGTTTAGAACCGCAAGCGTCACAATTTCATCGTGTCAAAAAGAGTATTTGAATTTTTATAGCGAAACTCAAAATCTAATTTGAAACCTGGCAATTGAGATTAGTTAATCATTCCGCTTACATAAAACATTACACTCATTAGTAGGTCAACAACGTGGATGGGGAGAGAAAGGGGAGGCTTTTTCAATCAGTTTGTTGGGTTTGCGTTGACGAGTTATTATTTGAAACGGGCTGTTTGAGTTTAATTAATGATTACAAATCATTTTGTTGTATCGCTTCAATATATTTTTTTAGATTAAATGTTCATTCTAACCATATACCAGATTTATTTTTTGGTTCAACTAGAACTCTCATTTTTTTTTATCACGACCACTTCAGTTGGAGGTTGAACAAAGCGATCATCTCGTCTGATTTTCCGATTACGAAGTATTTGAGGTATGAATATCGATCGAAGTGTAACCAAGGTATTTTTATTTCCTAAGCGATTTCCAACTTCCCCTTCACCTAATGTTTGATACATATCCTCTAGATTGTACCTTCCTCATCATAGCCCCATTAGTGTAACTACGATAATAACCTGGACGGGTAGTAAGACGCGATACAAAAAATAATAATTACAACACAATATTTGTATAGCATAAATTATATAATTATAATACATACAAACTGTAACAAATTAAATACCCTTGTGACTCCTGGTGACTATTTACACTATAGGTGCCGTGTAAGGAGACCCAAGAAAATCGGCTCTAACGATTTTGATTAAATTCAATTTCAAAACATCTATCTGACTAAACATAATTTTTCCTTTTATTAATATGAAATGTGTGCGTAGGTTTTTAATTTATCCTCGTAGGACTGGGGAGGATGGGGGGGACGCGGCGATTTACATTTGACTTCAGGAGGTCCGCAAAATGGAAAAGGTCGTGAACCACTGTGTTATTTGATTAGTGTTTGAATAAATCAATACTACACCGAGGAAATATAAGAATAGTATATTAATTTGCAGAAAGTGTCGCAAAACCTGGGTATTTATTTTTCTTTCAATAAGATAGAAGAGAACGCGTGTTAAAATAAAGCCAGTATGTTTATACTTTAGCAATAATTTTATATTTTGTACACAATGCATACAATATTGTGTCAATAGATCCATTTAGTTTAATTATATATATATATCAACTTTAAAAAAATATGTTATGGGCTTTGCATAATTTAACCATGGCATTCATTTTCTCTCCATTTATAAAGTATCTCATCAAATACCACTCTGCCCAATACAGATATTCAAAACCTTTTGAGATTATTATGTGTAGAAAGTTAATCTAAAGGTATCTACTGAACAACCTTTTTTATTAATATTAAGCATACAAATAAGTATCTATAAAAGCTGCATAAATACCGCCAAAAATGTATATCAAAATCTGCTCGAGTGTTGCAGATATTAACACGCTAGGAGAAATGTATTTAGTCCCATGATTCTTTGCAATACAAACTAGGAACAGCTTACTATCGACATAATTTTATTTTCTAGATGATAAACAGAGCTTTAAGAATAATATCACGATTAATGATATAAGTGTAGTATGTTGTGTCGTAAAACAAAAAGTCAAAACCGAACAAGAACGCATCACGTGGTGTCCATTTAATGAGTTATTTAAAATAATTTTAAAACAGTATATGCATCTGTATGTTTGTATCTCACTTTGTAGGCGCATACGCAATGATTGAGTCAGTTGGTTTAGGTGCTTACACGCTGATTTGAATCAGTTGGTTTTGAATTCGGTGGACACAAGTAACATAGAAAATGAAGTATGTACCAACATTAAGCTAACCAATCTGAACAGATATAAAAAAAAAGCGTTTTATAATGTTAGAAACATCATAAAACCCCATTACTCAAATTCAATGTTAATTTGATTTTTTAATTTAATAAATTTTTGTCTTATGTATTTTAAAGTCTTAGAATTTAAGTTCCAGGAAATAATGTTTTCCCGGCTTAGATTTAAAATAGCCCCTTTCTACCCTTTACTCCCAGGGCTCCAATGACACCCCAGTGCGCATAACTTCTATTTTATGTTCCTTCGTCACTAAAACTTTGAGAAACACTATTAAGCCACGTTACAAGGAGTATTTATTACTATTTTCAGGAACACATTATATAACCAAACCCTTACCATAATGTTTGATGTCATTGGAAGCAGTTATTTATTTCAGATGCTGACAAAAGGGATGCTCATTGACTCTTCACGTCAAGGGTATTCTAAAAGCCTCGTTTATTATGTAACATGTTGGGAGAACACACATGAGGAAAAGTAAGCTGCGTTTATTGTCGCCAACTTGTTGGACCAACATCCTGGTTCCTCCGCTAGTTTTTAATCAGTCTACACATGTTTAACTAGGGATAATGACTTATTACTTGCCGTTCTTCATTTATTGTGTTGACAGGAAGTGTACTATTGCAGAAAAAAAAACTTAAGAAACTGTTGGGAGTTTTAAGGTTTTTTTTTTCTAGACCTCAAATTGAAGGTGCGTACATAGGAATAATAGACTACCTACATTTGCAAAGTGGATTTGATAGCTTTGAACGCATGTCATATGTGGACTATGAATGCTTAGTTACACTTCTGTATCCTCATTTACGTGGTAAAATGGAAAGGAAAATTGTTGTGACTCTGGTGGGAGAAAAAATTTCTGGTACAGCTCTGCGCTTCATGGGACCCTTATGTATAGCAATAAAACGCTTGCGCTACCAAGGATAGACATTGACTCAACTCTAGCGCATGCGCAGAGCCTCCCAACTCAGCCAACATGTTGAGTTGGTCGTTTATTATCTCCAACAAATGATCCTACACAACATAACACAACTTGTTGGCTATGACTGGATCTCCCAATACCAACATAGTGGCCAACATCCCCAACATGCTGGGAATGCGTTTATATTATAACACAACTTGTTGGGACATGTGTTGGCCAACATGTTGTGTTGCAATATAAACTAGGCTTAACCACAATGCCAGTCCTCTACCTTGGTTCACTTAGAAACCACCAACTTAAGTTGGCATTTAAATATGTGATTGTGAGCAATCATTTATTCCATTTACCAGTTTGCAAAGTTGTTAAGAGATCCACTTTGAACTGCTAGGATTCTGGATTCAAGAGTTATGAAACTTGGCGAAGGAATAGGGAAAGTTTGTGGCAACTTAAGAGGATTAAGTTTTGAGGGGGTGCAGTTGTTCGTTTGAGGGCCGTCTATCTGTCTTGCAGACCACAATCACGAGTTTGATCTCGCAAACATTCCCAATCCCTCTCTTGGGAACGTGTCAAGACCTCGTCTTACTTCCTGGGGGTCTGGGAGGTGCGGTGTTGCCATCCATCGATCAGAGCATTCGCCTTGGGACTACCCACTGTCTCCGAAAAACCTAGCAACGGTGGGAAATCTTCTAACCTGTATTAATAGAAACTCAAAACGCACATTTGTATAGATTTATAAACAGCATTTATTTATAATTATGAAATTTTTGTAACTTTTACGAAGGTGACTATCGATTCACTCCATTGATCATTTCACAGCTTATTCAAAATCTGTGAATAGAACTTTACCACCAACTAATTGTATTTTACCTCTCTACATGCCTATATCCGAACCTACTTGTCACCCTACATACCTAAATCAGAGCCTACCTTCTTCTCTAAATGCTTAGATCCGAACATAAATTTCATACTACAGTACCAAACCCTAAAACATCTTGACACAATACATTCCTTAGCTGAAACCAACTTGTTACCCTAAAGTCATAAGCTCAAACCATGACACTATCGTGAAATAGCTCAATTTGTTACAATCAGGAAATAATTCAATTTGTTACTCATAAGCTAGATTTACACTGTGCGTGTATTCGTGGTTCAAAATTCGCCATTCAAGTTCAATCACCGAATAGTGTGAGTGCATAAATTAGTATTTTTTATGTTCGAGGTATATGATTCATTATTCGAGCTCTTAGCGATTCTCAAAGGACGCAGTTTTTCAATGGAAATCAAAGGGAACGAATAATTCATAAACCATGATCTATCTGTTAAGGGTTTAAACTATGCCCACAGGTTCGTTGATACGCCAAGGCATAAGAGGTCGAATGGTTTGTCATTTGCTGTCATAAAGTCTTTGAGTGTCCGGAGGTAAGAGTTCTCGATCTAATTGAAGATATTCGCAGTCACAGGTGTTTGTGGTATCTGACGGACTAAGACAAGAAAAATAGAAACAAGTTTTATTGTTTATCTGTTTGGTGTTGCGTTTCCGTATTTTCTTTTTCATATTCCGGCTACTAGCAAGTATAATAAAAAAATGGTGTTCGCAGTGACCAAACTATCTTCGCTAATAAAATCCTTACCATTCGACATTATTGTTCCTTTCCTACCTCAAGCATCCCTCGTGATCAACTGACGTTCAGGTTTTTTTGCGTGCGAATGCCCCACGAACCCCCACGCGACGAACAACCAATTACGACTCAGAGCATAGTGGGTTCGTAAAGTTCAAGCAAAATGACGAATGAAGAATTTTCTACGAACTTTCGACGAATTGTTTATGAATCATGGTAAAAGGTTGCTTCTCGCATAAGTGCTTGAAAATGACATCATTGAAACAAACCACGGCAACAATTTGAAGAATGATTTTAAAAAAAAATACATACCACTAAAATCAATGGCGAAAATACCCTATTAAAATGATATTTTACCTACCATCTTTTTTTTAGGTATTTATTGTGCATTTTCTGAATGAATTATTAAATCAACACATGTCTTAAAAACAAAATTATATCTGGAACAGACACAATATCCAGCCCCGGGTCGTTAATTATGTGTGAAAGGGTAAACCCCATTTTCACTAGTGATAAGTTATATACCATGTCAAGAATCGAACCCGGGAACCATAGACATTGCAATTTGTAGGTAATTATTTCCCAAGGTTAGCATTTTATGAACTTTATCTGATTTTTATTTTGGAGAATGATCGGATTGCTCTAAGCTTAGTTTCGAAATTAAAGTAAGCCTCTCTCTCTCATATGTTCTGAATGTTCTTGTTTCGGAATGAAACGATTCATGCGCAGGTCGATCAGACCTAGTTTCAGAATGCAGGGATATTGGATAGATTCTGAATCAATTGGGTGGACTACCAAAGTGAGAAGTAGTCACCACCCTCCCACCCACCGTTTTCTTCGATGTTTGCTCGCTGCTTGACAAAGCGTCTTAGGACAAAATAAATCTTTGTGAGGAAAATTTACCCAAAGATAAGGAAGGACTCATAAGCGTTAACCACTTTTTTATATTTTAAATCAGTTTCAAATGCTATGAAGGTTTTTAAAGATCTAACTAGCATCAAAAGGTTGATGTAAACGGTTTCGAGAATTGGATAGGTATTTTAAGGTGACAGTGCTAGAGCGCAAGTTGGTGAAAATAGTCTCGGGAGTTGAAGAGGGTTTCTAAGGTGACGGAGCCATGGCGCAAAGTTGATTAAAATAGTCTCAGAAGTTGTATAGGTTTAAAGGCAATGGGGATGGATCTCAATTTAGTGAAAATATTCTCGGGAGTTAGTGCAGATTAATAAAATGTTTCGAGGCTTGCAGAGAATTTTAGGTAATTCAGCTTGAACTAACGTTGTATTGTGTTGTCCTATGTATTCTTTAAAAAACAAAAAAACGGGTAACGTATTTAGACCAGTGAAACAGTTTCCCCATATTTGAAGAAAAAAAAGTTCTACAAATTACACAAATAATCCTTACTCATTCCCAATCTCGTTGTCTGTTGTCAAAAGTAGTAGGTTAATAAAAGACCTACGATAATGTATTTATTCACTACCCTTTATTTCTTTATTTAAGTTAGTTAACTTTTGACTTATGGCTGTGATTATGGGGGCCGCCTCGGTAAGCGAGAAATTGCCGTGCAGACTTTTTCAGCTCTAACGCAATATTGCGTTATTTCAAAATATGGTTCACGCCAAAAAGAAGTCTTGAAAGATTCCAACACGGTGCCTTTTCCTTGACAACCTAATAGTTTGAGATTTATTAGTATCATAAAATGGGTGAAAATATGACACGAGTTCATTTTCAACGACTTTTTAAGCATGTTTGCAGAGATATGAGATATGAGACATGGCTGGATGAAAAAAGGGCTCTCTCTAGATTTAGCCTTTCTCTAGTAAATATATTAATTCTTTGATAAAATCATATATTATTTTAAGATATTTGAGAACTAGCAGCGAACTCTCCTCTTTACTTGAGATAATAAGTTCTAGTTTTCTTTCTTATTGACATGACAAATAGTGGTTGTAGGCGACGTGCTAAAGGAGTAAGCTTGTACAGGACAAAATAAAGTAGTTCCAGAAAACGATACATACAATTTTATTTTAAGGCCTTGTGGCCTGACAGCGATTGATAATTTATCATTTACCAAGGCAGGCGCCAGCCACTTTTAAGGGGGCTACCTGGTGGTGCAGGTAAAATAGGCAAAGCGAAATGAAAAAATTCTTGCATTCATGAAACTTTGGTTATAAGTCACCTTTGGCATAAGGTTCACGAAACTAGTGTGTCCATAAAAATTCTAGGGGGGGGGGGAGGATTTTTTAGGGGTAGGAAACAATTTTCTTAAAACGAGTTGGAATGAAAGAAAGAAATAATCGATCGTCAACAAACTACATTTAGTTTGAGAGCTAGGGTTAAAATAAAATAAATCACGAGGTATTGCCCTATAGCTTCTAGATATAAAGTTGTTTTTTTAATTTTTGGGTCTATTTTACCTGTACTATGGGTAAATGAAATAGTGCCAATCAGATGTTGCTTTTAGGATAACTAATGATAAGTACAAGCGTTTGATGTTTACTGGAATTAAAACACATCTTTTTCTTATGACCTTATACATGTATAGACTTGTAAACATAGTTTAAAAGTTTAAATTTTCCTTTTTGCAAAGTCCAAAAATTCACATATTTTTGTCGATCATTTAGAATTAAAGGCCCGAGAAACTAAAGGTAATTGGTATAGAAGCGTGGAATGGATCTTTGGGAATCGAATTATGTAATTTAAGTGTTGCAGTTGCACCATACGGTACTTATATAGTCATTTATATTTTCATCCTCCCCTGTTTGTGCTCCTATTGCCAGACAGCTGCAGAAACGTTCTTAAGTAGCTTGTTTTCTGGCGTTTAGGGATTTTTGCTAGACCATTCTAGAATATTTAAGGTCAACTTTCTTTCATACCTAACTAAATTGACAATGTTATCTAGCTAGCGTGAGTAAATCTCAACCGGTAAGTCTATGGTTCGAAACCTTTTGGAATGTATTTCACACAATCTCTTCCTTTCCACGATGAAAGTGTAAAAATTCTTCAAGCAAATGTGGGGCTGCAATTTTTTTTAATTCACCATAATCCTTAAATTAAATAAACTGTACGACACTGTACAAACTTTCCCACATTGTGTGTTATCGCTTCCAAGAAAATGTTCAAAAATAGGAATTCAGTCAAATACTCTTAAATAAGTTTTTTTCATAAAAACAAACACATAATTTTGTCATTCATAATAAACCTCTTTTTATATGAATTTTAAACCTAATTCTTCCACTATCAAATCTTCAATAACCTAAAATTATTTTTAATTTGTAAAAATAAAAACCTATTCTTAATTTATCCCGAAAAGCTATACCCAGCTCCAACTTCAATGCCAATTTGAAATTTTTTAAACTTTCTATATTGTGTTGTAATGAAACGACACTTGAATCGTTTTTTTTAGATAAATATACAATCATCATTATTATATCGTGTAAAATAGCTCCCCGATACCCATTTTGAATCAAATCTCTAAGCCATTTTTCAATTTAAAAAAGAAAAAAGGGCCATCTAATAACCATCCTAAAACGAATTTCCAACCAAAAAAGCTATTTTACAGCTCTTAATCATGTTAAACACTTCCCAGATATCCATTTTCCCAGTTAAACATTTTAAACAAAACAGCCATATTTAAAATTCATTCATTACTGAACTACCCTTGAGCAAATTTTTACCTAAAACACACGTATAAGCCTACAGTGTAATTTGTGAAACAACTGCAGCCTAGATACCAATTTTAAGCAAAATAGATCAATTTTTTTAAAAATAATCTGAACGAAAGAGAAAAAAAAATTGATCGCCAGTAAACTACCCTTAACTTAAGAGATAGTGTTAAACTAAAATAAAAAATGTCCTGAGGTATTGCCCTATAGCGTCTAGATATAAAGTTTGAACAAAATCCAGCAAAATGTATCGGATCCTTGGCCAGAGACCGACAGACAGAATTATAAAATTATACACACACACACACACACACACAGGACGTAAGTATTCATTAAAATCTTGAGGTTGACCATTTTCATGATTACAATACTTTCTCTTGATATGAGAGGTAAAAGTATTATGATATTCTCTCGAAGACTTTAACTTTTAATTACAGAAATGTGATATATTTATGAAATAATAGTTTGTATTTTTTGCTAAAACTAA
The DNA here is from genome assembly GCA_902141385.1 of Timema californicum. Taxonomy (NCBI): domain Eukaryota; kingdom Metazoa; phylum Arthropoda; class Insecta; order Phasmatodea; family Timematidae; genus Timema; species Timema californicum. The sequence goes on from CABFOW010000689.1 coordinate 191,094, forward strand.
TTTACTCTCTTTTTTTGCTCTAGAATCTAGATTGACTCTTGCTATATCATCAGAGCCCTGCGTTTGTGGAGTTCGCGATAATTCACGAATGTTAGATATGGCATTTTTTCTCTCAGATGTTCACATTTCAGGTTACCCTGATTGCAAATATATGCTCAGAATTGTCGCGATAATTCGCGAAATCGGCGTTTTAGCGCGATATTCGCGATTTTAAATAATGTCCGCGATAATCGCGATTTTCGGCATTCGCGCTAATATTTTGGGATATTGAAAAATAAAAATTGAAAGTTTTGATGGAAGAGAGTGATGGCATCGAAAGTTTAAAAATTGAGAATGTGCTGCTAGGGCTGAAGACAGACAGTATGTTCA
>CABFOW010000689.1:193141-213537 GCA_902141385.1 Timema californicum
ATATATATATATATATATATATATATATATATATTTGTTTTATTAATTTTGCATGTTAATACATTTACGGTTGATTTGTCCCTTATCATTAAATATTTATTTTTGCCATTTGTGACGTCAATTTTTACAAAAAAAACCCTGAATTAATCATTTCGTGGTTAAATCTTTCGTCCAATTTCTTCCTCCTGGGGCTATGATACATTATTACGCGGAACTACCACAGCTACTATGACTATAACAGCAGGGCACTGCTCAGGGAATTCGCAGGAACTCGTTATACCTTTCTTATCAACATTCTCCCTTCCTTCTCTCCCTCTTTCCTTGAATGACTGGCAAACCATGCTCTACTAACAAAGCTATTATCTTCTTTACTTTCTGTCTTCCCCTCAGTGAGTGAGTGAGTGACACATTCCTCTGGGCTGTGACAAAATAGTACGTTAAATAAAAAGTTAGGGTATATTTAATAAGTTGGCGTTCTGAAACTGTACCTTATAAATGGTTTTTTTATGATTCCATTCAAATAAATGAACTCATTCATAAATATTCTGCCCGATCAAAGAAATATACTTACGTGTGTGTATAATATCATATCAAGAGAGTTTTGTAACAATGAAAATCTTTGATCTTGAGATTGATGAATCTTGTCATAGGTCTATGTGTGCCTGAACCCAAAAAGTGGCTCCTACAATTCTGTCTTTCTGTCCCTGGCCACAGATCTGAAACCGTTATATATATTTTGTTCAAACTTGAAATCTAGATGTTATAGAATATAAAGCTGTACATCGGTATTTTTTTTTTTAATTTGATTCTAGCCCTCAGAATAAAGGCAGTTTAGTTTTAAATGTTTCTTTTGATTCAAAATTTTTAGAAAATGTTTTTTTTAACGATTTTGTTTTAAAATGTATATCTGGGAAGTGTTAACTGATTACTTATTTAGTGTGAAGGTTGAATTTTTTTTTAAATAGTAATTTTATTAAAAATTATTACATGACCAATCATTATGTATCTTTATTTTTCTAAAATTAATTCAACGGTATAGCTTACAAATTATATTTTTTGGACTAAAAAAAAATTGCCTTGAAGATGAGTATAGAATGGGTATCTGGGAATCATTTTTAATGATAAATAAGAATAAGTTTTATATCTTAATAAAATATAATTTTAGGGTGAGTTATAAATAGCTTATTTTCTAAAATTTTAAAATTGTTAAAAATATTTAGGTAAATTGGCTTATAGTGTTTTATTCTGATTAACAAGATGGTGCTTTTGTTTTTATGAGGAAAACTTACTTAAGGGGGGTTTACTGAAATCATTTTTGAAAATTTCCTTCGACGATATAATATACAATATGAGAAAGTTTGTATGATTGTGCTGTACCGTGTAAGTTTTTTTAGTGCTGTGGTCACACTTTAACCATATTTAATAAGCTGTAACATTATTTGGTGACCGCATGGTATAAGGCATTACTCTCGCAATAAACTAAACTGATGATGACATGGAGATCTCTCAGGGTGTATTGAGGGAGGTATTTCCCTAAATGGTTTTCCACTTTTCTCCGTAAAAATGCGGGTACACTACCTCTAAATTCAACCTTCCTCATCTATAGCTCATTAGCGTAATTAGTACATAATGTGTAAGGCCTAGATGGGTAGTAAGATGGTGTGATAAAAAATATTAGAGGTGCAATTATTTATCAAGTTGTAATTCTTCTTATAGCTCTCGGAAATCAAAATTGAAAAGAAACAGATCCTATTTTTGGGAATAAAGCTGAAAACCCCCGTTAAGGTTAATAGATTAAAATAGAATAAAATTGGACATTTAGTGACTTAATTACTACTAGTATAGTAATTGATAATACTAAAATAACTGAGGCTGAGTGGTTATATCTTTTTCGCTCAGCTGGGGCCCATTAAATGCATGTTTATGTCTCTAAAAGAGGGGGGGGGGGGCACTTTATCATAACCATCCATTCCAAAATAAATTTGAGAAACTGAATTAATGAAATACCCCTTTTTCCTTAATGCTTACAAATAATTTACGTCACATGCCTAGAGGAACTATTAAATTATGCCCTTTTATATAAGGATACAATATAAGGGTGGGTTTTTAATTGAATTTATAAAAACTCAACAGCAGTATGACACGCCTTTACACTTTATCTCTAATGAGCCAGGGTTTGACACCCAGCAAAGCTGAGAAAACGTATTATTATTATTATTATTATTAGCACCGCGTCTTACTACCCGTTCGGGTTATACGCACTTACGCTAATGTGTAATGGTAGGATGACTGTGAGATAAAATGGAGGACCTACAGTTTAACGTGGAATCAGAACCACGGTGGAGGAATGGCATTCCCCACATTCACAAGACGTCAGAGGTGAAGGAAGGGTTTGGCAATCAGATAAATCTATGCCGGGACCGAGGATTGAACCCCGGCCGCCAGCATAGAAGTCTGACACCTTACCCCTTGACACCTTACCCCTAGACCGCATTATTGTTAATTGAGACATTCGATTATCTCGAAAACGTTAAATCAATGGTTTGTAATTATAATTAAAAGTCGCTAATAACCCCACAAACTAAAATAATTTTAATAAAAGAGTGCCAATTAAAATTGCGACATTACATTGAACACCACCACCCCCCCTCCTCCGAACTTAAGTTAAAATTTAAACAACTAGACCCTAGATCAGTCGGTAGCAAAAATGCTTGTGCTGGTATATACAGTAGCCCCATGGCCTCTTTGGTGCTGACTGACAGCTCACAGCTGACTTCTGACAGTCAACATTTAGATATATACCTAAATGTTGACCGTCAGAAGTGACAGTTGCTGATCACATGGTTTGGCGTCTGGTCTGGTAACTTCTCAAAGCTCTGAGCTGTCAATCAGCACCAAAGAAGCAATGACACTACTGTAAATCAGCCCATTCAGAAAGCGCACGTTAAATTACTCAAAACACCAAAAATGTAATTAATAGGTAATGAGTAATAATTTTTAAAATTGAAATATTTTTACTATTAATGTTATTAATCTACAAAATAAGGGAGCTAATGGGATCTATTTGTATTAATGAGTACAATACAAGGATTATTTTACGATATTATAATTTTGTAGAACTAATGAGAGTAGGGTTGTTTATAGGAAGTGAGACCGCATCATTGTGAAGAAGGGGCGGGGAAAGCATCATTAGTACAGTCAACCTGGATTTGAAACCCTACCCTGACGATGACCATGCACAGTTAGATAAAAATAAATTGCAATTGTATGGAATCGAACGTGGCATTATTTAACTGGATAGAATCACAATCGATTGAGTTAAGAGTTTCAAGGAAACTATTCCAAAAACTATTTATTTTTTGTATTAAAGAAACCAAACTTATTATTTTGGAACTATGAATTAGTTTATCTAACAGTCAAAAAAGTACAGAGCTTAGATGAATGACACTCCATCCTCAATAAGTTTCCGGTTGTGACCCGCTTCGGTTGTCGAAAGTTCTAGATCTAAGGCGTCACAAGCAATAAATTGACTGGCCTTCCGTTTACGGTGTGATATGGGCTTGATTCCCACCAAGTGTGCTTTTTAAAAAATGATTTTTCACTTTATCTCCACGCAAGTTCGGGTACACTTTCTATACACTAAAACCCGCCTCAGTGGCATAGTTATCTAACGCGCCAGTTTCGTGTTGATCTAGACTACTTAGGACGTGGAGATTGAGGTTCGAATCTCTGTTTGGTGAACTTTTTTCCCTAAATGGGTTTCTAATCTCCCTCCACGCAAATGCGGGGTTACTTCTTCTATATTCAACCCTCCCAATTCCTAACCTGTTAGCGTATAATCCGAATGGGTAGTAAGACGCTGTGCTAAGTATTATTATTTTTATAAACTAGTCCTTACTCATACTTAGCTCATTAGCGTAATTAGTCCATAGTCTTATAATCCAAATTGGGGTTAGTGGTGCTAAAAAAAATATAGTTTCCGGTCACACCACTATTTATATTCTCCTTAAACCTCCGTTCCATGAACTCATCAAGATGGTTGATTTTGAAATAATATTATTCTTTCCGAGAAAAAACATTTTCATGTTTCACTTTATGCCCCTTCAGTTCCCGTTTTGCTAGTCCTTTTCCAGACGTACTGTACTTATTTGGGGACGCTTAACTGGCACTGTTTAAAACTTTTTTCTCTTGATGAAACAAAACCCCTTCTTTGTCTGACATTGTTGTTTGACCGATTTACAGTTACAATGAGAGGATCTTTTTTCCTGATTCTTCTCGAGTGTTCGTTCACACAGACTGATTTCTCTGAAATGTTCGTGACTGATTATTTTCTTATCCATGTTTTACAATTGAGCTTTATTCTGGACCTTCTCATATTAGATCACCTTTTCACAAATTGTTCAACCGCCTCACAATTATCAATATATTATTCAAGGATTAAATAAATGTGGTACTTTTGGCTTGTCACTTGTTGCCAATCAATAAATCTTTAACCAGGAACCTTGGCGGGGATTGTTGATGGCTCTTTTAGCCAGCATTTCCAATACAGACTAAGATATGATGCTTGTGTTATCATTTAGGTGCCAAACAATTTTAGTTTTTAATTATTGAAATACTTATTCCAGATAAAGCCACGAAAAAAAAACACTCTTCATCTAAAAATTATGACCTACTAAAATAGTCATTGTGGAGTGATTCCGTGCCATTTATATATATTGTATACCTTGTAACAGGGTTGGGCAACCTTTTTAAAAATGTAGCCACAGGTGTGGTAGGTGAGAGGTGAAATTCGTCACACCATGTAAAAAATTGATAAATTATTTTCCTCAGTAGAACATTTAAAACCATTTACACTGTTAGAATAAGTTTATACGAGACATGTACACTTTGACTATACGGTTTACAACTGCCTCAGATGCAAATTTTGAAAATTGATGACAATTTAATGGAAAATTTTACAATCATATTGTTACAAGTTGCAACTTGTAGCCTATCCACTGTCAGGAAAATGTTTATATTACGCTGAGAGCTGGAAAATTCAAATTCAATATACTTTATGGCTTATTCGCCAATTGTGATTGGCGTTAGGGTTGCACACCTCGGTTTGATAAGATACACCATAGTGTAATCCAAGCATGCCATCTTTTAGGGTAAACTGTGTTCCAACTTGTCAATTTTAGTTGAAAATTTAAATCTCAACTATAACATGCCATACTTGGTTATTTGGGAAATAATGTTTTTATAGTACTGCGTCATACTACATGTTGTGGTTATATGCATGCGTACTAATTACGCTATAAGTTTAGGAATGAGTAAGGTTGAATGTAAGGAAAGTGTACCTGCTATTGCGTGGAAGGAGAGTGGAAAACAATTTTTGAAAAAACTTTCAGTACACACGACTGGGATTATAACCCTGATCTCCTTGTCATTGGCAGTATAGTCTAGCATGAGAGTTAAGAAAGCATTACAGCAGTTTCTGGTGTATCTCTACAATAAACTGTGGTCAAAATTATTTCAATTGAGTCCAGACTGCAAGTATGAACTTTTAAGTCTGCCAATTAGTAAAAAAAAAGTTTAAAAAAAATCAAACAAATCTACAAGTTATACAACCAACCAAAATCAAATGGGCACTCAGACCGATGAATAATTACACAATTCCTTGCGAAACCACGGAAAATATTTTCTCAGGGATTCGAACTAAAAAAAATTATTGATCTTAGCACGACAACTTATTACCCGTCAGGGTTTTACGCCTATGAAATAATTAACACTAATGGGTTAGGGATGAAGAAAGTTAAAGTTTGTGGATTTGTAACCACATCTACGTGGAGAGAGTTGAAAACCAAACATTAAAATCACCCTCATTACACCCAACCCGGATCGAACCACGATCTCCCTGCCATCGGCAGTCGAGTCTATTGCGGTAGTGACTCCTTAGACCATGTGTCCCAGGTGAGACCAAATCAAATGGAGCAAAATATCAAATGGGTTGGTTTGCAACATTCTGATGAAGTCTTCGTTGAGGGAGGATTTTTTTAAAATTTCTAGTGACTTCATCTAGGGTAAATGATCTCAGGATGAATGGAGAGGGATGAGCTCACCTGAAAAAAAAACAGAAAGGGAGGCTAATTACAATATCTCTTTCCACAGCACTAATCCCTGTGGGCTAACATGTAAATCAAAAGTCTTGAGCTAAATCATCGCCAATAACATATTTTTCAACTAAATTCATTTCAGCTTGTCAGAATATTTACGTATGAACTTTGATATAGATAGTTAAAGCTTGGTATTTTATAGACTGATGTATTCTAGGGCACCATTTTATAAAATGATGATTATAAAACGCCATGTTTTGAAACTCTGCTAAGGCATTCATAGCTTAATCCTAAATGCAACTATCGTGCAAGTTTGCAGGATCTTCCAAATGAAAATTTAAATTCGGAAGAAGTTTCTTATGAAGTAGTGTCTGTGAAAAGGAGGTTCAGAGATGAATTGACTTCTTATCTATGACATTGAATTACAAACTTTTCTGATGAGGTATATATATAAAGAAATCTGTAGAGGAAGCTTTTTTTTATCATCATCCCCCCTCCAGATTTCTCTTCTCTTTGTAAAAACCTTATTCAACGGTTTCATTGCTTTGGTGTTTCATCTTTGGCAAGTACAAAATGTGTTTTCAGTGGACTGAATTCTATTCGAGATTCTCGAAAACATAATGCTCCAAATGAGCACATCTTCCATCTTTCTCTTCCTTACCTTGCATGCTGCCACTTTGCCAGGATTATTATAAGCCGCTTTTCCATAGCTCCGATGCTTTTCTTCGTTTGGAAGCGTCAGATTTGATGTACATGTAAGAAGTGTTTTTAAAGTTGAAAGTCGAGGATGAAAAACACCTTTGCAAATCCATGTTCTCATTATAAGTTAGAACATACAGAACATACTTCGTAAGAGCTGGTGCGCATATTGGTTGTCCATCATTAGCGTTAATGTACACTGAATAATGTAATTCTAGGAATTTTGTTCACCAAGGAGTTAAAAAATCCCAATGTCTTTTTTTATAAAAAAAAGCAATGCCCATATCACATAAAAATGGGTGTTGTTAGGGCAATATTAAATTCATTATTTTCAATGAACTTATATATATTTAAATTTATTATTATTATTATTATTATTAGCACCGCGTCTTACTACCCGTTCGGGTTATACGCACTTACGCTAATGTGTAATGAATGATAGGGTGATTGTGAGATGAAATGAAGGACCTACAGTTTAACGTGGAATCCGAACCACGGTGGAGGCCTGGAATTCCTCACATTCACAAGATGTCTTGTCAGAGGTGAAGGAAGGGTTTGGTAATCAGTTAAATCTTTGCCGGGACTGAGGATTGAACCCCGGCTGCCAGCATAGAGGTCTGAAACCCTACCCCTAGACAACCAGGTCACCCTTTAAATTTAATAGAGTAACTTGTAAGATAATACTGGGACATATAATTTGAAAAATAGTCGCAAAAGCCGTGAAATGAAAATTTTGTCGAGAATTAACTTTCAGGTCATGAATATTCTTGAGTGAAGTTCTTTGTGCAAGTTATAATATTATATTTATATACTTTGCTCAAAATTAGCTTAAATTTAAAACTTCCCAGTTATAACATATTTCAGAAATTATAAAATCTTAGAGAAGTAAATTTTTTTTGGAATTTTGAATGAATATCTCCGTTTAAGAGGATAGATAATAACATTTCTTTTAGTACTTTTTGGTCATTAATATCTATGTGTAGGTCACGAAATATGGTTTATATGATTTGGTAGACACCCTGAAGGTAATTAAGAGAAATAAATAGAGGTAAAACTATATATAATTTTTATATGAGTTATTAAACGTGCACTTTCTGAGCCAACTGATTATATTATCACACGACTCATAAACAAACTTAAATCTAGAACAAACACAACACCCAGCCCCCCCCCCAGTCGTTAATTCGTACCCTGAAAGGGGAAACCCTCATTTCACCAATGATTTTTTGTAATGCTGGGAATTCAACCCAGTAACCTAGGGCTTTGTCTCATTAGGCAGACTCAAGTTACCAACTGAGCTAAGTTTTTAGACTAATAATTTAGCAACAATATAAATAGATGACTAGATTTGTAACTAAAGAGCAAAGATAAAAATTATTTTTATTTTGTAGTAACAATGTTGAGAGAAAAAGAAAAGTGCAAATGAGAGAAGTAAGGTGGGGTGAAAACGGAAGGGAAAAATACTACTGGATAGATAGCGGCAGAATTAATTAAAGTGCATTTTATATCCTTTTATTTTATTTGTTTGTTATCTGTGAAGCTTAATGTATTTTTCATTACATTGTGTTCCAATCTAAAATAGTAAATTGATATGAGTTGACACTTTTCTTATCCCCTAAAGAACTTAAATAATTAATTAAATAATGCGTACACTATATTTTGAATTAAAAAAAAAAGTACTTACAACTTTCTTAATACCGTAGGTTAAAAATAAGTGGGCTTGTATGTATCTTTTATTATTTAATAAAAACCGTGTGTTTGAGGTTGGATTAAATTAACGACCCTGGTTTAACAATAACCAATAATTTTGGTGCATATTGGTTGTCTAATACAATAATGGAATTATGTTGGTTGTAGAAGTTAACAACCACATTAGACTTTGTTTAGTAGAATATACACCCGCTTCGGTGGTCAAATGGTCTAAGGCGCTGCTCTAACAATAGACTAAAAACTGCAGATGACTGGGAGATAGATAGTGGTTCGGTCCTGGTTGGGTGTACTGAGAGTAGTTTTTTCTAAATAGTTTCTAGCTATCCATACAAATGTGGGTACACTTCTTATATATCTAACCCTCATCTTTAACCCATTAGCATAGTTAGTACTTAAACGTATATCCCAATTGGGTAGTAAGACGCAGTGCCAACATTATTATTACTATTATTATTAACACCCTCTCTTACTACCCGTTCGGGATATACGCACTATAAACAATTTAAATATTTGTGAGGAATGCCAGGCCTACCGTGGTTCGGATTCCACGTTAAACTGTAGGTCCTTCATTTCATCTCACAATCATCCTACCATTACACATTAGCGTAAGAACGGGTAGTAAGACGCGGTGCTAGTAATAATAATAATAATAATAATAATAATAATAATAATAATAATAATAATAATAATATTTCATCGCACCAACAAAGTAGGCTTGCACCACGTTGGATGTATCTTGCATTCCATGAGTACTAATTGCACCCCGCGACTACCGGTTACACCACCCTACAGCTGGTTTGTACCACGCTACAGCTAGCTTGCACTAGGCTACAGCCAGCTTGCACCACGAGACTAACTCTTGCACCCCGCGACTACCGATTGCACCAGGCTACAGCCAGCTTGCATCCTGCGACTAACGCTTGCACCATGTGACTACCGATTTCACCACACAACTAACGCTTGCACCAGGCTACAGCGGTCTTGCCATGTGACTACCGATTGCACCACACGAACACTTGCACCACGATACGATCGGCTTGCATCATGCGAACCCAGATTTAATCACATGACAGCCTGGTTTGGACCCATTCGGATCTGTCTCAATATCACAAACTATAAAAATGTCTTCCAACAACTTAGTCCAGAAGATCCGCAGATAGGTCTACTCACCTAGAGGTCTGAGAGACTTCTCTTGGCAGGTTCCGAAATCTAGCACTTTAATCGAGTTCCCTTTCCCTTGATAGTAAATGTGCAGCCTGGGGACTGGTTGTTTTTGTACCATAATCGAATTGGGAGAATATAATATTCTCGATTTACACCAACTGCGTAGCTCAGCTGTGTCGCAGGTGCTTGAAGTCACAGAAAGAAGGAGATATCATTTATCCCTTTAGACCATTGCATTAATTATATTTTCTAGTAATAATGTTCTCCGCTGTATATACAGAGGGCCCAGTAAGTGGGCGAGGAAAATTTAGATCAATTATGCCAGAATTTTTGGGTGGGGGAGTTGGAAACCATTACTTTAATATATATATATATATATATATATATATATATATATATATATATATATATATATATCCATACAGCTGGCTAGGATTGGAGCCCCGACTTCATCACCAGAAAACCAACCTAGATAAGGCTGACATAATTACTAATTGAATAACTTGGTGAGCCCATTCATAAAATGGAAAATATCTTTGTCAGAGTTGACTGTAGTCAACCGAACCAGAGACTTGTGTGTGGACGACCCCAATAATTATTAGAGATGAAATCCAGTTGGATTGTTATTATTACATTTAGTTTTTAACAGTTATTTCTATAATATAACTGGATGGACCTATGTGGCTGAAACTTTCGGTCTGTCAAGTGCAGAGCAATACGTGGCAAAGGAAGAAACTGTAGAACATTTCTTTCTTTTTTTTACCAATACAATGGGCGTTTACATCACGGTAATGTGAATGTTACTAAAATTTCTAAATATCATACATATTTTCATTGCTTAGGTCTTAATTGACATTATAATAGATGCCTAGCCATTTCTAGACAATAATTGCGTTTCTAAAACTCGGGTACCATAATAACGTGATCAACGCCATGGTTTGTTAAGTACGACTCTAGCAGACGACAAGATTGATCAGGTTTTGGTCAGTTGCAAATAGTGCATCCATGTACCTCCAGTAAAGTAAGTTCCGCCTGAGCAAACGTCTCGTGCATTTCAGCAGTTGCCATTTTGCGCACACGTGTTTTCCTTCATTCATTGACAAGCCACAGACGCCATTACATGAAAGTTTTGTCAATCGAACGGACCGCCAACTTTGAAACCAAGTCTGTAGTTCGTTTTTTGAACGCTAGGAATTTGCGGTATATCCAGTGAATTATTTGTTCAGTGTATAGTGAAAATGTGATGAGTGATACAGTAGCCACATGGCTTCTTTGGTGCTGACCGACAGCTAACAGCTGTCATTTCTGACGGGTATATAACTAAATTTTGACTGTCAGTAATTACAGTTGATAAACACATGTTTTTGCAGATCAATATGGTTCGGCGTAGGGATACATAATTTGGTCTGGTAACTTTTCAAAGCCGTCAGCTGTCAGCTGTGAGCTGTCAGTCAGCACCAAAGAAGTCGTAGGGCTACTGTAGCATGGTTAGATGTGTCCGTAATGAAGGATGAGAGAACGTGCATGATAGATTACCATTTTTGGTGAACGATGACGAAGTGCGTAGGGTCAACGGAACGTTCTCATGGACCGTCATTAAAAATTTTTTGTGATCTCCCTAGAGTTTCCTGAGATTGAGAGATCTGTGCTACATTAAATTGTCACCAATCATTTGAACTATCGGAAAGTGAAAAATGTGTGCAAGTTAGGTAGCCAGGATGCTCACAGAGGAGCACACAAACAAATGTCTTGCAAGTTCTTTGGCATTTCTGACAAGTTACAAAGAAGGAGATGAAATGTTAAGCCATATTTTGACGGGAGTTGAGACTTAGGTGTCACATATCATACCTGAACCGAGACAACAGTTGTTACAATGGAAGAACACTACTTCGCTGACGGCAAAATAGTCCAAGAAGACGAATCTCAACTAGAAACATCGTTTGTAGCGTATTCTGGGACAGATGTGGTATTCTTTTGGTGGAATTATAGCACCAAGATATAACAATAAATTTTGTTTGTTATGAAATTTAAAAAAAGTTATGACGTGCTATCCATAACAAAAAGCGTAGGATGCTTACTTCCGGCATTCTTTTGCTCTATTATAATGCCCAACCGCACTTTGCACATGTACATGTCACACAAAATATTATCCCATCATTTGGATGGGAACACTTGGATCACCCACCCTATATCCACGACTTGGCGCTTAACGATCTCTCTCTCTTTATACGCCTTAAGTTATCGATGGTCATGGTTTTGATGATGATGATGATGAACTGCAAAATGATATTAAAAAATGTCTAATGACTCAGCATATTTCTATGACAAAAGTATACACAATTTTAGCAGGGCTTCGATAAGTGCCTCAATAATATGTTGAAAATAATATAAGGTTTTTAGAACTTGGAAACTATTTAAATTTTAAAACATCTTTTTTTAATAGCCTAAGCTCACTAGTGTTTAACAACGTTGCTTGCTTGATAGTTTTGAAATTATTTTGCTAAGCATGTTGCATCCTAGCATGAAGCACTTATTCATTCCATAAACAATCACTTTTAGAAAATGATATACAATATAAAGATGGAAGAAAATGAGCAGATCATCCTGCGAGGTAGCTGCTGGTAACACTTCCCCTAGTCCTCTGACGTATGTACACAAGCACTATACTATTTGATCCTGGGTGGAATTTACTTGCATTCGAATACTATATATTTCTAGCTTCCTCTACATATGCTTTAATGTCCTTTAAATATACATCCTGATTCTTACAGGCTCTTTTCTCGAATAAACAAAAAGCGTAAGCTGTAGGGACGATTAAAACAAAACCTATTCAAAAATAATATTGTGACAATGTAGGATTGTTTTTATAATTATTAAATAATTTATGGTTTTTGTTCCATTGTTGATTCTTTAGCTCCACGTCTTACTACCCGTTCTGGTTATACACTTATATTTACTAACTACTCGTGTTTTAGGGATGAGGAAGATTATATTTAGAGGAAGTGTACCCACATTTGCGTGGAGTGAGAGTGGAAAACTATTTTGGAAAACCACCCTCAATACATCAGACTGAGATTCGAATCACCTTGATCTCCCCGACATAAGTGGAAGTGACGCCTTATATTACGTGGCCACCAACGTGGGCTGTTCCAACGGTATATTTTTAAAACTCTCCGAATGAAACTTGAAAACATGAACCATTATTGAAACCCTCTCTTGATTTTCTGCCAATTCACAGGTATTAAAGTCCTTAATTAATGTGCAATTCTTCCCATAACGCTCGTTTGGTTTGTATTACGTCTTTAATTTCTTACAACTCCTGGGTGACCTGGCGGTCTAGGGGTAAGGTGTCAGACTTCTATGCTGGCGGCCGGGGTTCAATCCCCGGTCCCAGCAAAGATTTATCTGATAACCAATCCCTTCCTTCACCTCTGACAAGACATCTATTTAACGTGAGGAATGCCAGGCCTCCACCGTGGTTCGGATTCCACGTTAAACTGTAGGTCCTCCATTTCATCTCACAATCACCCTACCATTACACATTAGCATAAGTGCGTATAACCCGAACGGGTAGTAAGACGCGGTGCTAATAATAATAATAATAATACTTACAACTCCTATTTATTACGCCCATGTGTGTCCTTTTTGCCCGTCTCCCTCATTCAGTCGGGATTTAGGGCTCATAAAGATAATCAAATGGAACGTTAAAAAAAAGTGTTGAAAAAGAATTAACTACCGGTTTTAAGGGCAGGATTAGGGGGAATAGAAATAAAGTGAGAATTGAAAAGATTCCTGGCTTTTGGTAAGGAGACGAGATACTTTAACATCTTAGTAAAGTTGGAAAGGTTTTTTTAAAATAGTTTGTGACCTTGTTTTATCTGTCTAGTAAATGGCCCATAACCTTTTTTCCATTTTCATGGTGTGTTAAAACAATTTGTTATCCAAAGTAAATAACAAACTGTGACGAAACAAGAAAAATGACGGAAGGTTTTATTTTTAACTGCACTATAAAATAATTTTAGACGAAAATGATAAGAGTAGCCAATACCGTTGAAATGTCAACCAGATTTATCTCAACAACTGTCAAAAATGACATAATACATTCAAAAGTGGCAGCTATGGGACACTTAGTTTGTTAAATGAAACAAAACCAAAACAAAAGTTTAACAAAGACTGAACCCTGCAAATAAATAACCAGAGGAAGAACTAAAGTGTGTTTTTTAGTCACCAGAAGATTGCAAAAAATAAATGGTTCGACACAATCGCACACACTTTTTCTTAAAATTGTGAACTGCAGTTTGGAACATAATTTTTAAAAATGTATGTTGGCAAACCAACTAAATTTGGGTTAAGTTTTCTTCAGAAAAAAAAACACGCATCGTATTTATAATCACAATAAAACACTCTTCAATCTTTATGTGTGAATTTTAAACAAAATGGTTTAAATATTTCTTGGCAAGTTTTAAATGTTCAAAAATTAGTCATTTGTAACGTAAATTATTAACTACTACGTGGAGAATAGAGCCGCAAAACGATTAGCCATCCAAGTCTAGTCTCTGAAACACATTTAAGCTCATCCTGTTACCTACTTTCTAAGTTTTCTGTAATTTTATTATTTGTTTTATTTGTAATCTACTCTCACATTATTTTAAATTAGAGAAATAAAATCATATTCTAAATTATCATGAAAAAAGTTCCTAGATATTAATTATGAAAAAAAAATCAAGGCACTTTATGAAAAAAAAATTAAATTTTAAAATGTGTAACTTAAATTAATTTAAATAAAAATAAAGTTTAAATAATATATTATTAGGTATGTAATATATATTACAGATACTAATTTTAAAATACTCATTTTCAAAGCAAAACACACTTAAACGAGTTTTTGACCAAAACCATGTTCACTGTTATTTGGGAGACATATAATATAATCTCTGGATATCAATTACAAACAAAATAGGTAAAACTATTTTTTTTAAACTTTTAATTAAAAATAATCACTCATCAGTAAATCACCCTTTATTTAAGGGCTAGTATAAAAAAAATCCTGAGGTATAGCCCTATGAAATCTAAATAGCAAGTTTAAATCAAATCCACTAAACCCGGGAATCATGAAATGAGATTTTGGTCATGAAAGTTATAAAAAAATCATGAAATTAAACTTTCAGGTCATGAATTTTTGTGAACCAAGTTTATCGTGCTGATAAGAGTAGTTTTTTTTAATACTTTTCTCAAAATTATCATGAATTTAAAACAGCTACCCTCCTATGATAACATTTCAGAAATTAATGTTATTTTAAAAAAATATCTGTGTGAGGGATTCCTAATAACCTCTTTACTTTCTTGCAACCACTTTTAAGAGAGAGAGAGAGTATCTTTATCTTCAAAAAAATTCTTTTCTAGATATTGATAGATATCAACTGAACCCAAAGAAGGTTGTTTTTTTCAAAGCCAACTTTATGTTACTGAGACTAGAGGCGAAACCATTTTACCAGCAAGTTATTTTCAATCACTGCATGCAACGAAAGATATTTTTTTGAAGATGCTTCAGAATGCTAATCGTAAGAAAATTTAAGTATCCGAAGACCGTTTATTTGGGATGTTAACTTGCACTTGTACCTGCTTCAGTGCCTGGATGGTCTGAGGTATCAGTCTCTGAATAGACTGTCCCGCTCTAGATGTGGAGATCAGGTTTTGAATCCCGGTACGGTCTACTAAGGGTGTTTTTTCCTAAATGGTTTTCCACGCAATTGTGGGTAGATTACCTCAAATATTCTTTCTTCTTCATTCCTAATATATGAGTAATTATATATGCGTATAACCTGAACAGGTAGTAAGACGTGGTGATGACGTGTCGAATGACCGCCCTCCCCCACTACACCACCAAGAACACCCCTTCCACCCACTACCGTGGCCGCATGGTCTAACGCGTTGATTTAACAATAAGTAGACTTGACTGCTGATGATAAATAGATCGTGGTTCGATTCCCGGTCAGCTGTACTGAAGGTGGTTTTTCCTAAATGGTTTCTCCCTCTTCACACTAATGCAGGTACACTTCCTCTAAATTCAACCTTTCGCGCTAACCCGTTAGCGTTATTAGTACATAATCCGAATGGGTTGTAAGACGCGGTGCTAGAAAAAACATCCATACCCCTTAATCCTTTTCTCTTTAAACAGATGACTCGTCACGCCCATCAGGAAGCTGCCCTAGCAGGCGTGACAACAATTTAGCGAGAATATAATAAGTCTTTGTTGCTAATGCCTCTGTAAACACCATTAAAACTTGATCCTCCGAGTTTACTGCCTTTCTTGCCTCCCCTCCCTCCAACAATGTTTATTCCCCTCACAACAAAGAAGATAAAACAAAAGCTGGAGCAAATAATGTCCGTAGGGTTAAGACATGCTCTGATATTTACTAGCGACCTGAAAATAAACCGACATAATCACGTGACTAAAATCTTTAACATTTCCTCAGGGATATTAGCTAGATGTGACTTAACTAATATTAAAGATAGGAGTTCTCATCTTAATATATATTTACGTTTGACTCATTTTAAAGATATAACATTGTAACAGAAATCATAAATTCTTAAATAATTCTAAAACATAGTCTTACATTTTATAGCATAGTTATTTTGTGGTCTTTGAATATCCATATTGGGAACGATTATAATTTGTAATTGACCATATCCCACAGTCGAAAAGGTCCTCGGAAGAATATTTTGCTGGCCGCAATATATATATATATATATATATATATATCGTAATTAAGACGTTCCTTAAACACGATCAGACCGAAATTTTGTAAAATTTATTATATGTATTTGTACTTCATTGTATAATAAAAAATGTTGATAATGTATAGACCTAATTTCTACGTGCGTGGCCTGCACACTGGTTAGGGAGGCCTAAATAATATATATGTTCTTTTACCAATGTTTGGTACTGGGAAGACAATGTGCTTACTGTAGAACCAAAAAATGTGTCAAACTAAATACTCTAGCTTGCAAATCTTGTAATGTTGCACTATGTAAGCCTTGTAAAGAATGTTGGAACCATTTCATTCATCATCTATTCAAAATAAAAGATAGTATATTTGACCTTACTAGATATCCTGTTAGGCCATCCTTTCAACTGAAATTCTTGTAACGATCAAAATATCTATTCACATTACAGAATTATTAATAATAGATATACTTACACAATCAAAATACTTTACTTAAACACATGCATATCCTTTATATATCTACAGTGCTGGTAACTATTTGATATATATTATTTAATATTGAAAATATACTAATCTATTGTTAAGCTCAAAATGACTCGTAAATTAAAATTACAGTAAAATATTTTTTTTAATTCTAAGAATCAAATGGCCGAAGCTATTATTTATGCTTTTTTATTGAGGAATTCTCCATCATGACGACATATTCTGAAAATTGACGCCAATGCTCTAACCACTTAGCTATCCAGGAATCGTCCCGTGCCCAGGGTCATTCTTCACTCTTATTTTAAGGCAGAGTCTATGATGGCGTACTAAGCCAAAGGTCCCGGGTTCGATTCCTATGTCCAGGTGTCATTTTTAAATTTTCAGAAGAAAATATTCTAAGCTAAATAAAATATTTTCTTATATCAAGTTGTAACTAGATAAGATCATCCCCCAGTATATAATTATCGTCCTCGATATATGAGGATATTATGTCAGCTAAACTTTTTTTTTCCATTAACAAGAATTGCCGGTTTCAGAAAAAACATGTCCTGTTGTCCTGTCCGTAGTTGTTAATTGGCCTAGCTAATGGGGGGCAGAGGGGGGACCTTTACGAAAAGACTGGCAAAGACTGGCCGTTGACTAAGTAACGCTTGTTTGTTTTTTCAAGTGAAAGTACAGCCCAACACGATTCTTTAGCAAAAGAAGAATTGTCCTGGGCTGACTTGCTATTGGTGGAGCCCTCCTGTACACCCACGGGATTAGAATCGAGTTTCGCAAGGAAAGACGGGAAGGACACTTATTCAGGGTTAGCTGTCAGATTGGTACGAGGTTGCACTAAGGTGAGGATTTAGGGGATGACAGAAAAGGTAAAGGTTTTTGCAGTTTTTGTAATGAAAAAAAAGCATTGACGTTACGAATCATACATTAGAGCCTATTTCCACGAGCGTATTTAACAGAGCTGCTGTTGCGCTGCCAATATTAAACCCGTGTTTTCAGTAATAAAATCATATTTTTGGCCATTTTGGAACCCCCCATTTTCCTTCTTTCTCTCCCTCTAACAGGGATAAAGATGATTTTTTATGCATTACATAAATTAAATTAGATCTAAATTTATTGGATTAAACTGGTAACATTTAGAAATGTAAAGCATTATAATATTATTTTTACTCGCGAATCATCCTCCCCCATTCTTTTCCGTCTCTGTATATAAGCATTGTACGGACATCCCCTCCCCCCTAAGGTTTTTACGTAATACTTAAATTTGGAATAAACTTTCTGCACAGTGATTCCTATAATCTTGTTTTTTCTTGCTTATTGCTGTGCTCAGATGACTTTGAATCTCAAATGGTTGGTAGCATCTCTGTCTCACTAATAAATATCTCCACATCTAAGCTCTCAAAGGTTTGTTGGGATGACATTTTATAGTAATTAATAAATAATACTGTAATTGTTAGCATGGCACAACAACAAATGGTTCTGTTTTGAAAGAGTCGCGCGCATTTCTGCCGCCCGTGGAAACAGAACAATTTAATTTAAAGTATCTACACTGGCAGCGCTGCTAGGAAACGTCGCGGTTAGTCGCGAGGATGGGCGATCGTGCGCGGCGGCAGCGCTGCTAAACACGCTCGTAGAAATGGGCTCTATTGACGAAAGCTCCTTTGAGCGACTGATGTAGATAAAATTGCTGGTCATACTTTACGCCTTTCATGCATGTACCATCAGCATCCTCTAGCACCTAAAGGTGACATCTGCATACCAACATTTATTGACGATAATGTTTTAGTATTTCCTATCTTCCATTAAAGTTTGTACAGAGTTTCGAATCATTATGTATATTGACTCTTGTCAGGATACGTACTTGGGACGTAGGGTGAAAATATGCCGTGTAACGTGTTTTCAAAGGGAAGAATGCAGGAGGTTGAATGCATTATACTCACGTTATATTTTAGGTCATTGGTGGAGGAGTCAGGGTTTGAGTCCTTTCCAGATTACCTCGTGGTACTTCTCTATTTTAATATGTGTGAGCATTTCTTACGTTGGATATTAGCTGTTTGAAATCGCAAACGAAAGGTATGTCAAACGTTTAATGTAATTACTTTAAACTGAACAAGTTCACCAAAAAATCATAGTTACACCAAATCTGTGTAAATATAATCTCTTAGATATTTTAATATTCATTTGGAAATTGTGGAATTTAAAGTTACCCTCTAACTTGTACTCCTATACCTGAAATTCTGTTGACCTCTGTGACCTTGAGATAAAGTTCTTGCCTCAGGACCCAATGTTCGTGGTATCAAACCCAGCTGTGGTTGATGGATTTTTCTTGAACGATAAAAATCGGTATAACTGGAGGGGATTTTAAAACCGCCAGTCCCATGTCAATTGTGATGTGCAAATGAATCCTGGAAGCTATGTGAAAACACCTTTTCCGGCAAAATTGGTAGGCCCATTCACCCTCGCTCATAGAAAAACTATCGTGTGCTGATTTAATCAGTAGGAGGTTTAAAAAAGTACACGTTAAATAACTCAAATTAATAACCTAAAATACTCTAAGAATTCTATTTTTCTCTCTACCCCTATATTTTCCATGAAACCTGTTCAAGAAGGGTTACGGGGTATGGGAGACAAAATTTGTACAATAAAATCTTCGAATCAATCTAAGGCCCAGTTTCATAGTTAAATTTAGTACGCCTCAAGTGCGGCGCTACCCTAAGTTCATGTCGACACCTACCTAAACCAGAATGGAATGGGCCCGTTTCCTATGCGAGAACGGCCCATTCCATTCGAGTTGAGGTAGGTGTCGTCTTGTACTTAGTGTAGCGCCGCACTCGAGGCATTCTAAATTTGACTATGAAACTGGCCCTAAGTGTGATAAGTTAGTCAACGCTGCAATAATGCACCAGTTTAAAATAATGGTAAAAAACAAAAGCGATTTCAATGAGATGCCAATTTTTGTCAGCTATCCTCGAAATATCAGAATTTTATGAAAGGAAAATTATATTAAATATTTGTTATAAAGTTAATAAAATAAATAGTTTTATTAACCTCTGCTATAAGCTCAGCCTGTTGTAAAAGTATTATATAATTTATTTTGTGATGCTCTTATCGAAAACCATGATTTTATTAATTTTTTATCCATTGCATTTTACTACCCATCAGGGGTCTATGCATTTAATTATGTCATGTCATGTTACCTACTTAAGTGACCACATGGTTTAAAACGTTATTCTCGCAATAGATCAGACTGCCGATGACGGGAAGATCGTTTTTTTAATCTCTCCCTGTTGAATGTACTGAGGCGGGTTTTTCCAAAATTGTTTTCCATTTTTCCTCCGTACAAATGTGGGTACACGCCCATCTAAATTCAACAATCCTTATCCTTAACACGTTAGCGTAACTGATACTCTTGACTATAACCTGTACAGGTAGTAAGACGCGGTGTTAAAAAAAACGTTAGTGGTTTAGAGATGGGAAAGGTAGAATGTATAGGCAGTGTACCTGAATCTGTGTGTGTGTG
>CABFOW010000690.1:0-63258 GCA_902141385.1 Timema californicum
AACAGAGTTAGAATATGTTTTTGGGCTCTCCTGAAAAAATGACCAGTTGTGACTTACGATACTATGGATCTGGGGTACAGACATTTGAATTTGGTGCCAATGGGCAGGTTTGACATTTAGTACCGCCTACAACCACTGTTAGCGCTGAAAACTGTTTATACTCGATACGTAGGAGATATTGATCTATACTATCCGTTATCTATGGTTGACCACTTTGTAGTAGCGATGCGGTCTGTTGTTGTCAGTTGAACGGGTACATCGTCTGCTTGAATAAGGCAAGTAATGCAACAGACTTTGGTGGCGGGAGGTTGTCAACGTGTTGTACCGCAGCAACTGTACAAAAGAGTGGGTGAGAAGAGAACAATTTTGGATGTTATTCTCCAGTACAAAGCGAACTGGATCAGACACATCCTTAGGCGGGGCTGTCTTCTGTACGACGTGATGGAAGGAAAGAAGATAATTCTGGGAGTTGTAGTAAAAGGCAGAGGACAGGGTGCATTGGCGGTCTAAGTTCACTGACAAAAGGAATGGGTCTGCTGTAAGACAACACTGTTGACACTTTAGATTGAGGTTTTGAACGCACTATTCGTATTTAACAGGACACACACATTGTACACAACTTGACTGTTACTTGACGCTAACTGGAATGAATGTATTTTGGAAAGAAAGTTTATAGGGCTTTACGCTTCACAGTTGCACACTCACACTTGGGATTAAAGAAGGGGGGAGGTAAGGCCTAAGACAAGCATGATATTTTAACAGAGTCTCTACACTCCCACTAAATGAATGCTTATTTACATTTACATAAATGGATAAAAATACAGTTAATTTAAGTATAATTAGTTCAAAAAAACAACTTATATAGCCCACATATTAAGTTCAATGAGTGGTGTCTATTAGCACTTCAGTCATGTAATTCCAATTGCAACACGAAGTGTCTTAAACAATCACGTGGAAGAGGTTTGGTTAGTTTATCTGCTAACTGCTCTTCAGCGGGTACATGTTTGCTTTAGATTTCACAGTTCTCCTACTTCTCACGTATGAAGTGGTAACGCACGTTCTAATGGGAATAATACAGAACACAATCAATTTGAATAATAAAAAAACCCTTAATAATTGAGTACGTTGGGCGCCACTCCCAATATCTAGGAGAAAAGAATAAATATATTAAAAAAAATAACTCCAGCTCAACTAACCGGCAGTGGCAACGACGCCCCTTTACACTCGGGACCACTGGGTGTGCTCAGGAACATTACCGGATTGTACAATGTAACTAATCTTAAATTATAATAATAAAAAAAACATTACTGATAATTGTGTCTTGTTATTATTATTGTTGTTTCCTTCTGAGTCCAGATTCCAATCCTACCTAATAAGGCATGCCTCCTAAATTATAAGACTAATAAAAGTATTGTGAAGCATTATTTGGAAAAATAATTTTTAAAAAAATAAGTTTCACATTGAATTATAATGACTAAGGCAAATAAAGGGTCTTTTAAATTCCTAGTAACACGATGAATATAATGATGAGCTTGATCTCACCCAAATATGTAGACTGACGATTTCATGTACTAGTAGTAATTCTGTATTCTTCTTCTCTGTAGTTTGTTCTTTATCATGTCTACATGAAACTCCCAATAATCCTTTCCTGAAAATCAGCTCCTATTTTTCATGCTTTTGCATGGCCGAAAATTGATGATTCACTATATAATATTCACTTTTGAAAACCGGCCCAAATTGAATATACTCTCATATTTTTTCAGTCCTTCTCCCCTACAAAAAAAAAACTTTTAACAATCACCCAAACATGTTATTTTGTTTTATTAAAAAATCTCTGGCCTTGGAGAAAGAAATGATTTAAACTTCGCGCATAAAAATCCAGAAACAAAATAAATCAAGATTGAAATAGTTCCGAAATCCAACTTAATATTTCAATTGTAAACAAATATATAATTAATATTTGAAGCTTTAGGAGTTGTAATTAAAATTTCAAACAAATAAATATTGAAGTTGTCAACGTTATTACATTGTTGAAAGTTTGAGTCAACTGACTATTAAATTTATATTTCAAGTAAATATTTAAGCAATAATAACATCACAACGTCTATGTGTTTATCTCTCTTGTGAAACTCTTGGTTTCGCGCCAGACGCATTGCACTTTGATTATCAAATGCTAGAACTTTGGCCCCCCTCACTGTTTCCCCAATATCAAGTACCGTAAATATCTCTCAACCAGATTATTTCTTTGGCCGCAATCGATGCAGCAATGTACTCAGCTTTTGTTTTGGAAAGGGAGACTGTTCGCTGGCGTTGAATAGCACATGTTACAGGGCCATTGCTAATTGGAAACAGGTATCTGGCTGTGGAGCGTCAGGTTTCCAGGTCATTCGCGCAGTCAGAGTGCGAGAAGCCAATTAATGGGGAGGGGGATTCTCGCTCCTCGTAAATTCAATTTCATAGCTGAATGTGTCTTTTAACTATATTAAGATACTTTTGACCACATTCCAATGAATTAGTCCATGGCTTGGCAAGTATCTACTCACGTTTCCAGCTGCGTACATAATGCCTGGTTGACTAACTATTGCAGCAAACATTAAGCTCCTAACAACTTCTTGATAGGTTACTTTTCTTTCTTCAGTTTTTCCTTTGTTTGAACTTAAGTGAGTGAGTCTGATGTAAAAATATCAAGCCATTCGGATTATTTTGTTTTATTCCCTATCCCACAAAGTAATTTTGTTCACTGATTGTGACTTCAAAAGTTGTCTTCAGTTCATCGAGTAGAAGTTGATGTGCCATTTTGTTTTCAGCCATGATTAGCCCATCATCAACATATAATGAGTGTAAAACCTTTGTTTCATTGAAGTCACCTCGATAAACACATTTATCTGCAGTTATTTGACTGAATCCAAACATTTTTAGGAAACTTTCAAACTTTTCATTCCAACAACGTGGTGATTGTTTGAGGCCATATAGGGAATTTCTTAACTTGAAAACAAAGTTTTGGTCAACGTTGTTTCCATCTGGAGGATGCATATAGATGTATTCCTTGAGCTCACCATACAAAAATGCAGGTTTCACATCGAAATGTATGATTGCATACCTGTTGAGCTGCGAAAGCGAGTAGGACTCGTATGGAGTCATACTGTGTTATAAGAGAGTAGATGTCATTGTAGTCGACCCCTTCTTTCTGAGCAAAAACTTTAACACACAGGCTTGACTTGTATAGTAAAATGTTGCCTATTTCTCCGGTGCGTTTTTCTTTGAAGACCCATTTCGATCCTATAACATTTTTACCGAGAGGTTGTTCTTTTCCCGTGCATCCAGTTATTCTTTTATTGCCTCAGTCAACTGCCCCGCATCGAAACTCTTCATGATTTGCTCATATAATAGTGGTACATCTATTTCTACTAGGATAACTTCATGGGGTTTGGGGGGCCTGATGACATCTCTTGGTCGCAGCTCGTCATTCACTTCAATGTTCCAAGGTTCTTCATCATTCTGTTCAGAATGTTGTGGGCCTTCATCCTCCTGTTGAATTCTTTGATCGGAATGATGTGTGTGTTTTCTATCCCTACTGGGACTCTGTTTCTTTGAGGAATAAAACTACTTGAATTTTCATTGAAAATTACATTTCTTGAAACTGTGATTTTGCGTGTGTTTTAATCCAACAAACGGTATTTGGTTGAGTTTCCATCATATCGTACAAGGATAAGTTTCTTGCGATTTGGCATCAGTTTGTTGTACAATTTCTATGGTACATACATGTATGCCTCGTTGCCAAAGTTTCTTAGATGTGACATCACAGGAATTTTTCCACTCAACATTTCATAGTGCGTCGAGTTTGGTGCTTGATAGGTTGGGGTTCTGTTTAAGATGTGAACGGCTGTATTTACTGCCTCTGCCTATATATGTTGGCATATTCTTTGCAAATAAGTTTGAACGTGCACTTTTCGTTATCGTTCTCATATCATTTTTCTCAGTGGTATAAGCTGACATTATTTCAAACTCAATTCCATGTTCTGACATATAATCTTTCATTCCCTGATTACAGTATTCTGTCCCATTGTCAGTATGTAGGTTCTTAATAGAATATTCATATTTATTATTGATCATCTTTTCAAAATCTTTGAAACACACAACATCTGCTTTGTGGTTGATGAAGATTACAACACGATAGCCCAGTCATCTTTAAAGAATACAAGACATTTAACACCTTGAACTGATAGTGTTGGCATTGGACCACACACGTTACTGTAAATTAGTTCACCTGGTTTGGCCTTGGCATGTTTTGAGGGTGAAAATGGTCATTTGTGCTATTTACCGTACTGACATGTCTCACAGAAAAAATCGTCACAGTCATTAATATTTACACCTTCAACAAAAACTTTGGTGGCCATCTCACTTAGTGTTCTATTATTCATATGTCCGAGTCTCTCGTGCCACAATTTTAGACTACCACTCAGTCAAATTTAGGCTTACTTCTTGATGCGGGTTCACTGTATGGAATAACATCGGATACAGATTGTTGGGTTCTACTAGATCACCAGCTTTGTAAACTTCTGCATATATATCTTCCTTAAATATATTCATTCCTTTTTCAGTTATTACAACTTCGGAGAAAATACTTTTTAGATAGTTTAGGAATGTACAACACATTTGTAATGATTGAGTCACACCAA
The DNA here is from genome assembly GCA_902141385.1 of Timema californicum. Lineage (NCBI taxonomy): Eukaryota > Metazoa > Arthropoda > Insecta > Phasmatodea > Timematidae > Timema > Timema californicum. The sequence goes on from CABFOW010000690.1 coordinate 4,680, forward strand.
TTACTATTGGTAAATTTTATTTTAATGGTTCCCCTTCACCTCACAGAAAGACCTTGGTTGCTTCCAACACTCATATTATCAACAGTCTTTTCAAATTTGTAAAAATAATCACGACGATTAGTCATGTGTGCAAAAGTACCAATGTCCAGCCTGCTGCTCTGCATTGAATACTGAGAAAGGACCATGTCAGGAACGGTCACTGTGAGTATTTTGCTGTCCATTTTCTCGGGGTTTCTTAGGTGCATGATAGTCACTTGCGTAATGTCCTTTTCTTTGGCAATTATAACACGTTACTCTTGGTTTTCCTGATCTATTCCTTTGTTTTTGTTTAAGCTTTTAGGAGTTATTAGACTCTTGTAAATAGCTTTTCAACTTTTTTGAAGTTGGAACTGCGCTTTCCAACTGTTCACTTGATGTAAGACCGGCCTCTTCAACCAACATACGTGCTGTCATATTTGAGATAGTCTGTCTAGCCTTGTCTAGTGAAAGTCAAGCTTGTCTGAAGTTACGAAATTTGGGAGGTAGACCATCAAGAATTTTAGCCACTATGTAACAAGTCACCCGCCGCTGTCAGCTGTTTTATAACCAGCCTCACCGTTGGACGCTATTTTGTAACAAGTCGCCCATTATCACTCGAGCCTCTTCATCATATGGTGTCGTCCACGGCAGTCAATAGGTTCCAGTAGAGCATCTCGGGGTTATATAGCTAATGGTGGGGGTAGATGGACACAGCCGATTAACGATATACTATTTTATGTAGAATTTGAAGTTTTATTTTATACGAATATTATACATGTTGGTACCACGGTTACTTAATTTAGAGAAACAAATTATTTATGACATTGATACGGATAATTATTTAAGGTAGTGGTTATTTAGCCACCTTGTATACATCTCTTTCTACCCATCTCGAAACCCTATCTGCACGTTACGAACAATACTTTGTGAATATAGGTCTTCTTTGTTTGCGTGCTAATCGGCCAGTGTCGGGTCTAACGCTTCCCTTCCACATAGAGTCAAACACAGACGCTAAATCGAATGTGCTGATTGGTCAGGAGTCCGCGCCAAAACCTCCCCCTCCCCTGAAAGACCACACGTGCAAGCCACAGGTGCGTCTCGCAGCTGCCGGGTTCAGCTATTAATACTTTGCACGACGCTTAAAATGAAACGTAAAAATAATAAATTTAGATGACTCTATATAATTCCAACAAAGACTTTAAACAATGAAAAACTATTAGATTAAAAGTTAAAAGCCTGAAAATGAAGTTAATGAATTGAAATTTAAAACATATATTGCTTACAACTTTGGTTGTGATTTACATATTTTATAATTACCATAAAACCCCACACTTTCTTATAATTAATCATTTGAGAGTAATAAAGAGAATTAAATTAGGCCTAGACAAATGGGAAATGAAAAATGTATTTATCAGTTTAGATCTCTCGGTATCTTGAACGTATTAATATGTAAACTAAAGGAAAACTAATATAATTTTATAAATTAAATGGTTAAGAGCTAATGGCCTAAAACCCTGACCACTTTACAACTACAGTAACATTACTGAGCTGTTCTTCAGTCTCTCTCACTTGTCGCGTGGAATTTTCGATCTTGACAATAAACTGAACAATGGAGTCGTTGGCGTCCATTTTGTAATGATGAAAGCGCTCATGGGCTATCATCGTGTTCATTTTCTATTTTTGCTCTAAGATAGATTCTAATTTCGCTAGCATTTCTTTAGATGAGTCATAATTTTCAACTAATGTGATCTGTGATAGTTCTCTTGATGTAGTGAGTGTAAACATAGCGATTGCGTCGTCTTTGTTCCACTTTTCTAGTTCCTTATCTTTGTCTATTGCCGGCTTTCCTATGGTTCCTTTTGCAACATCAAAAACTCCTTTTGCCCTCAGGGCACATTTCATCTTAAATTTCCATTGATAATAATTATTGCCGTCAATCTTTTTACTTGTGCCACGTATAACTTTTCGACCAATATTTAAACTTTGGTCTTGCAAATTGTAACTTAAAACACACGACACACAGCTGTTTGTTTATAGCGTGAACCTAAAAATGGCAAATGGCTTTGCTTCCAAACGTGAATTCACAAAACGGATATTACTTAAATATTTGTGCAGTTGTTGAGTGACTGGGCCCATAACCGAATTACACTTTAGATTGAAGGGTAGAACGCATTATTCGTATTTAACACGACGCATACATTGTACACAACTCGACTGTTACATGACGCCTACTTGAATGGATGTCTGTTGGAAAGAAAGTTCATAGGCCTATGTGCCACACAGTTGCGCACTCACACTCATGATTAAAGAAGGTGGGAAGGGAGCTTAGACCTAAAACAAGCATGATATTTTAACCATGTTTCGATGAAAACGCCTAACGATTATATTAAAGCATATGTTTATTTTATACCAATTAGTGTTTCTTAGTATTTGTAAAAATATTCTGTTTCATATTTGATTTTGTAATGGGTGGGAATTGTGTTCGGGGGTGTGTGGAATCACGGAGGCGTTGGAAGACCTTTTAAAGGAGGTGTTTATTTGAACAAAGCTACATGTAATGTTTGAGGTATATAGTTTGATTAACATAGGTGCAGAATTCACGTTGTAAAGTTGAATTTCGACTCCGTTTGTTTTGCCATAACGGGATACTACCATTACCGTGTAACCATTAAACTATTAGTAGTTCCTCAATTACAGTTCACACACAAGTCCATCTTGCGCTCTTATAAGGGAATACAAGACAACTGCTATCACCGAAACTCGAACCCGCGAGTTAACCCGACGTTCTATACGTTACAGATACACGTGACCAAGGACCCAAGGTCTAAATACGAGCGCGACACCCAACCGATTAGAAAGAAGAATTCCTTTACTCCTCGACCTGTATTTAATAATTCGTTTTACCCTGGTTTTGAGACATGTGCTGACTAAGGGTTTTGCAATCGAAACACTTGAAAAATGCCGTTATGAAACAGTCCCATGTTAAGAAATCTTCTCACTAGATCAAACTCGAGTCGGTGAATTTTTTCATACATAATTTATTTACTTTATAATTACACTGTAACACTTAGCTCTTACAATATTATTTAATAAAAAATATATATTGTAATAATGTACTCTATTAAACAACATCAATTAATAAGATATAGAAAATGTAGTATAATTTGAGTTGGTATATCTTAAGCCATTGAGCCACAGTGAACATCACTAAAATGTATCTGTTTAAACAGATCTCAGCACCTGTGAGGCAAAAATATATTACTGCATTTTTATCATGTGGTCTTCATATCCTTGATGTTTGATATGCATGTGTTGTTTACTTGATTTTGTTGATTATTATAGTAGCAGAAGTCAGCTGGACTGATTCATTTTTATATGTTTAACAAATTTTATATTAGTTTAATGGTTTTTCTAAAGTAATGGCCCCAAAGCAAGAGATAATCCTTAAAGGATTTCAAGTGTATCCTTTACCCAAGTAGTTATAGTTTTATTTGAGTGATGTCATTAATTAGGCTAAGGATTTGAATTTAAATATAATTTTTTATCATGTATCTCCAGAATAGATGATTAACTTAATTTAAAATGAACTTAAAGCTATAATAGCTTTTGTTGAAACCTAAATTTCGAACAGTGAAAAATAAACAAAAGGTTTAATGTAAAACCGAAATAATATTGATTTTCAATGTTTTTCCAAATATAAATCTCGCCAAATTATTTTTTTTCACAATAACACATACAGTAATTCAGGATTGTTCGAAATTACGATAAAACATTGTATAGATAGTACATGTGTTACTCAACTCGTGTGTGCAATAAAACGCTTGTATCTTCTCACCAAATTTACACCACAATGTAATGCGTGAGCAACATTGTAAAATGATAAACATTTCTAACTCTAAACCACCAGTAATTTTAAAATTAGACTATAACAATACAACCTGACCTGAATTTGGTTTACTATCAAAGGTTTTAAGTTAGATTAGGATGGCTCAGTTTGAAATAAGTATAGCAAAAATTAAATCTTGATTCATTGTATACAATTTGTAACACTAAATTTCTCCTGCACGCTCTTCCTCTTGTTTTAGTGCAGAGGGATGTAAACAAGCCCCAGCTACTTTAATTAAGATCAGGTTATATAATGTGGTGGCATGCCCGAGCCGCACTGTACATGCCAGCCTGACCTCTGAGAACAATTTAGCCATTTGATGTAATTCACACTACAGTCTGTTGTCTTCTAGAAGGGTCTCGCGTCCTTGTAAACTACTTGACGTGGTCATGGGCCGTTCTTTTACTCCCACTCTCCTCTTATGTTCCATAACTTTCCCTGCCATCTCCCACTACCGACATTGTGATATGTGATGCTTAGTGGTGAATGAACACTTTATTCTTTTTGTTTTGAAGTTAGTTCAAGCCAAAGAAAAGGAAACTCTTGACTTCGATACAGACAAGCAAAGTTATCACTGCAACATATTGGTACATCTAGGAGACATGATGGCCTATTTTAAAATTTATTTTTTGTCTTAGACTTTTTTTTACACTTAATCATCTCAAAATTACTTTGTTGCATTTACTATTAATTTTATATTATTCTTGAAATCTAACAGGTTATATATTAGTTCACATCAGTGTTCTCTAAGGAAAAGTTGCCAGCTGGGTGGCATTATCAATTAGCTGGATGAGGGCAGTGGAATACTTCTCAATATTTTACAATTTTAGCCAGGCGGCAGTCTCCAATAAAAAGTTTATAGCAATAATTTTTATCTATTGTCAAGTGAATGGTGCAAGGATCCTTGAGACTACAGTAGCCCCATGACTTCTTTGGTGCTGACTGACAGCTCACAGCTGACTTCTAACAGTCAAAATTTAGGTATATACCTAAATTTTGACCGTCAGAAGTGACAGCTGCTAAACACATGTTTTTGCAGATCATATGGTTTGGCGTAGGGATAAATAATTTGGTCTGGTTGATTTTCAAAGCCGTCAGCTGTCAGTCAGCACCAAAGAAGTCATGGGGCTACTGTACTAGGATACAGCCAAGGATAAAGGTTCTAGCAGAGAATCTTGTATTCCAGAATATGGTATGGGCATCCACGGTGACAATTTGTATTATTCCACACTTGTCTGCATCCTGGCCTCTGCGCCTTACAAAGATCTTGGCAAGGGACGCATGAGTAGATAATTCAGATAGGGCCATAGTCCACTAAGTCCACTATGCTGCTATTAAATTCTTAACAAATTCCCATAAAAAAAGTTTATTTTCTAATGAATCTGACACTTTTAAACACGCTTTTAAAGCCTCCCTCACACATTATATAAGCTACCAAAGTTTTCTTATTAGAAATGCGTGGGGGGAAAAATCCAAGGAATTATTTCTGCCCACTATATTTCTTAACCTTCGGGTAGTAACTGGATGAACCTGAGAGATGCAGACACTGGGCAGATCCTATGGCAAGGGCAGACCGACATGTGAGATCCATAGACTTTTAAACTACTATAAGATATTTGAAAAACATTATTAATAATTTAGTAAGGAACGAATTGTACTAAATTTAGGAGAATTCAACTTTAAATGCGTTGATGGACTATATTATGTTTCAACAAGTGATAATATGATGTATTGAGTAAAAAACAAAGTTACAAGATTAAATTGACAGGAATTTGGTAATATTGATACAAGTCAATGTCACTAGGACGTAATCTGTGTTATATATTAGATTAATATTCACAAAATTGAATAACACATTAAAAACATTTAACAATTTTTTAATATTTTAATATTTGTTAAATGTTTTTAATGTGTTATTCAATTTTGTGAATATTAATCTAATATATACCACAGATTACATCCTAGTGACATTGACTTGTATCAATATTACCAAATTCCTGTCAATTTAATCTTGTAACTTTGTTTTTTACTCAATACATCATATTATCACTTGTTGAAACATAATATAGTCCATCAACGCATTTAAAGTTGAATTCTCCTAAATTTAGTACTATAGGATAGTTGGATTAAATAAACAAGCTATTATAGTTGTCAAATATGATTGTAGCCTCATCTAAACATCATATTATTCTGATTGAAAAATGACACCTTGACATGAGACAGCTATTATAGCTTGGCTCTTAAATCCATAATGATATGCACATTCATACGGTTGTCATGTACTTGGTGGCATAAAACCCTCCCGAGTAAAAGGTGGCTGCAATAGCTGAGAGCTTGTAATCTTAATTGATTGCTTATATGTAGCCGATGATTCCCTCACCTCCATTACAGACTATGACTTAAGATATGAGAGACTATTGACCTTGGGCATGAGACGGTTCCTGGACAGCTCATTCGTAAGAGCATTGGCGTACTAAGCCAAAGGTCCCAGGTTCGAATCCTGTGTCCAGGTGTCATTTTTAATTTAAAGAATATACTCTAAGATAGGTTGAAATATCTATAAAGAGAGTCTATTAAAGATAATGGCTATAGGATCTATGTATGCTGGTTCATAAACATTTGATATACACACACAAAATCAATGTTAGTGTATGATTTTACCTTTGTTAACTGGATAAAAAGGTGCTCCCGATTTTGAAAAAGGTTCATTAATAATGTTTATGACAGTCAAAATATTGTCATGTAGTCATGTATAAATAGGATGGGATCCAGATATATTACCATAAGTTAGTCTTAACGTCATCATACAGCTAGCTGTTATTGTATTGCTCTGGCATCGGATTGTAATCTGATTTTCTGTATTCTTCTTAAAAACAGATTTGAGACAAGTTAACCTGTTTTGCTACCCATAAAAACACAATAGACTTGAGACCAGTGTAGCTGTTTTATTGCTTATCGTTATATCTTAAAAAAAATACAACAAATTATATCCTATTTAAAAAATACACTAACTGATCCCAATTTCGCTGTTGTGAAAGAAGAATGCAACAAACCACACTTTAATAAGTTTTCTGGTCTGAGGAAAATGTAGATTTGGGGGTATATTCACACTGGTTCTTACAGAGAGATAAGTGTTTGGGCTAAACAGGAAATAAGATTGTAATGTTAGTTAATACCAGGTACATTTCCAATTTTGTTTTGAATCGGGGCTCATATTCTGCACTTAAATATGGATAATTTTGAATGTTTGATAATGACTTGGTACTACCCACGTGTGTCTTGCAGATCACTACCCACAGTCGAGCACCAAGCCAAGGTCCCCAAGAAGATCCTCAAATGTCGAGCAGTGTCGAGAGAGATCAACTTTTCCTCTATCGAACCCATGGAGAAGTTCCGATTGGAGCAGAAGGTGCTCTTTAAGGTGAGTGCTTTTAGCCACTAGTGCATGGGTACCTCCTTTGTTCTAGAAGGCAGACATGTCCAACCCGTGGGCCCCAAGTATGTTCAGTGCGGCCTAAGTCGAAATACTTCAAATTGCAGAAGTAAACAACAAATTATGCTCTTGAGGATGACGTAAATGCTCGTGAATATTCACAAAGTTTCCAGAATCATAAGTACAATGTTACTTTTGTAATGTATGCATGTATTTGAAAAAATAAATAATTATTCGTTCACGTTTTTACTATATTTGGTCATTAGGTCCTAGAAATTTCATGTTTGGCCACTGGCCAATTCCCCAAGAAGTGTGGATCCCTCAGCCGAGGAACGGTTGTACATGCCTGTACTAGCGGATCTTGCCAAAACTAGTCGCTGTGTTTCACATTCGGCCCCCTGTTGTAGATATGAGTGCATCTGGTTACAGACTTAGGGGTCCCAGGATCGATTCCAGGCTGGTATCTAGGGTATTTTTCTCATAAGGGGAGTTATCCCAACGGTTACCAGAGTTTGGTTAGTTCGGCTTAAGTTAGGTTAAGACTCACACCGGCTCCACAGATTCATATTCACTATCATCACATCATCTAATTGCAGGGTACAATGAATAGACTTCTCTAGGTGTAACCTCCAGGCAATGCTCTGTGCCACCAGAGCAGCAAATAGTTACATACAAGCGATTGAACTAGATGTCATGTTCCTCCCAGTCAGTAATGCCATATGCTCAAAATAAACTTTGTTTAACAGGGTCGCTGTCTAGAGGAGTGGTTTTTCGACTTTGGGTTTGTTATCCCCAACTCTACCAACACCTGGCAGTCGTTGATAGAGGCTGCTCCTGAGTCACAGATGATGCCTGCAAATGTTCTTAAGTGAGAGGAAATATACTTATTAACACTTTCATAGAGCTGTGCACTCAGGATTTTCAATAATTATATCTTATTTTGTAAAGTGGCACGACTTACAGAATAACATTTTTTAAATTTTTTTCCTAACTTGATTAAAAAAAGTCATGCTACTAAGCTATCCAAGACTGTCTCAAGAGGAATTTTCCACTTATTTTGGGCATACATTTACATCAAGTGATTGTAACATCTAGTCTCGCTTTATTTTATTACAGAGAGTTTTGAATGTCGATAAATTATACAATTCCTGTAATAGTGTAGGCCACCCCAAAACATCAATAAGAAAAATAAATAAATGGAAGCCACCATGAAAAAACAATGAAGGTGCACCTTTTTTCAAAAATTGGTTTGTCTGGTAAAAGTGAGGGTACAGGGAGTACATGAAATAGTAGAGGAAGCAAGACTGAGATGGTATGGGCATGTAATGAGGATAGAAAAGGGGAAAATCCCTCTAAAAATGATGTATGTAAGGAAAAGACTCCAATGGGGGGCAAGAAAGAGATGGGAGGAGCAGATAACAGAAAGTCTCCATATGAGAGGAGAAGAATGGAAGCAATTAAAGGAGGGGAGAGGTGGATGGACAGAGGAAGATGGAGGCATTTTACTAAACTGACCTGGACACAGGCTGTAAATGTTTGATGAGTTTGTCATTGCAATGTGTAACCAAAAAAGCATTCTTGCAAGTCATCATCAACCGTCATACTTAGCTATTTTCAGCCTGTGGCCAAGTCAGTTTAGTAAAATACCTCCAACTTACTCTTTCCTTCCACCACACTTCTCCTCTCACCTTCAAGCTCATTGTTGTGGAATGTTCTCAACAATGTGCTTATGTTTTGTTTCAGTGGTAACGTTGTTATTGAGACCAAGTTTTTCGACGACGACCTCCTTATCTCCACATCTAATGTCAGGCTGTTCTACGTGTGACACACATCAGGTGTTTATGGATCTCTTTCTCTCTTTCTCCTAGGCAGCACCAGTGTCGCCAAATCTGAGGCAGTTAGTTTGAAGAAATCTCAGAGATTGTTGCGGTGTTTCACTTAGGTTGGATTGTGCATTCACTTTTTAAAATGATAAATATTATTTTAGGTTTGTATATAGTTTATGAAGGCTAAAAAAAAGAGAGAAATTTTAAACTAGTAAGTGACCAACCCTTTTAGTGCCACAGCTATACCGGATTCATGCACTAATAGTGCCAAGTATGTTTCAAGCACTTTGTGATAAGAATGCTACAGCTATCATTTTTGTAAGGTTGTACAAGATAAACCATGAAACTATTATTTATAAAGCGATTTTTCTTATTTTTATCTGTGTGTATATTGTTCTATAATAGTGGAGATTTCCAATGAAATACTACATTCATAGACTATCTATTGGGTAACAGCAGAACTAAAGCAAATCTAAAAAGCTGATCTCAACTCTGGCTCTTTTAACAGTAGAAGGCGGAGTTGATCATACTGGCATGTTGCACTAAAAGAGTTAAACTCGCTCAAAAACTGATAGAAGTTGCCGCATTCCTGATAGAAAATCTAGCTGACAACACATATATGGGCATGCACTCACTTCTTATTGCAACTCTGGGAGCATGCCAAGTGGCCTAGAGATGAAGTACACTCCAAGATTCATAGGAAAATTCTTTTGGAAATACTTTTTTTTTATGGTCAGCATTGTTAAAAGTTTATTGTCTTATTTTTTTTATAGGTACTGTAAAACGAGGTTATTTTGCACTGAAATCTTAAAAAAACATATAGTGTGAATGCTTAAATCTAGTTTTTGTTGAAAACACGAGTAATGCATCACCCATGCTTTTTACAAGTTCTATAAATTATAATCCATTATTTTTGTTTTAATCATCATCAACATCAATCTCGATGTTTTAATATTTTGTGCAAAGATACCCCATAGGTGTAAAGTGACCTCACTTGATGGTATTGATATTATCTATCAAAAGTGACTGCTGCAGACCATATGACGTGACGTATGAATATGTGAAAGTAGATCTAATAGCTCTTTATAGATGTTATATAAGGCCTTTCTTATGAAGATTGGACTGTCATCACCAAACAAGCTAATTCAGGAGTCTTACAATGAAATGTATGCTCATAGGTTTCAGTAGCTGAGAAAGAGAAGTCATTTATTAATAACCCAGTCCTGTATTTGGTTACAACCATTATCTATAACCAACCAGCGACCTGGAAAACAGGGAAATCTCAAGGAATTTGATGACATTTTTAGAATTTTCATATATTCCCTAAAATAATACAGAACTTTAATTTAAAATCGTCCAAACAACATTTTTTTTCCAGATAATACTTCCCACAAATCTTTTTTTTGTCCCTGTTGATTGTACTAATCTCAATTCTCAAGGTCAACAGGTGATTTTCATGTCTTTCCAACCCTCGACCAACCCTTTAACCAACTGTCAAGTCATGGCTATGTGTTTGCATGAGAATTTGACTACACAAGGAAGAAGAAACTAGAAAAAGAATGTGTCTTGCAACAATTTTAAACTGTACTGATGTAAGGTGAATTTTCAGGATGCTTTCACTGGAATATAACTAAGATTTCATCGAATAGCCCATCACTCTATACTGAAATACTTGAACCCCTTTATAGAGTGACACAATTTCAGAATGTGTAATGTGTGTCTAAAAATATTATTACATCAAGTTGTGATCTTAATGTTTGTAATATTATATTGACCTGAAAAGTCACATAATTTTAAAATGTGGTTTGGCTGGACACCCTAAAACAAACACATGTAGGTAGGTTTATCATATAAAGTTATCAATACCTAGATACCTTATATAAATATTTGAAACTTTGCCATAAAAATAATTTAATATCATTATAAAAATTTTCAAATAAACAAAAATTTCGCTGTAAAAATGGTTTTACAACACCTGGTAAAATCATGAAAAAACACTTTTTTTTATATGAACATAATATAGAATCAAACCATAAATGAAGACCGATAAAATATTCTAACTCAAAATAACACGCATAGAAACAGTGAAATCACAAAGAAAGCTAGAAATTCCAGATCTTGCAAAGATCACAAACAACCAAATAAGAATAATAGCCAAAACATATTTGACATTGATGGTAAAGGATACGTAGATTTGACCTTGACAGCTACTGTATTTATTTTACGGCGATCAAGATCATGGTCGCTAATGTTATTTATTAACGAACAAACGAAATTTTGCATAGAAAACACAAAGTTTGTTTTAAAATATGAATAATAATAATAGTTCATGAAAAAAACTTCTTTTTCGTGGATAGATTCCTTTATTGTTTTATTTCGTGAACTCAAAAATACATAATGATTTCTTTGAACTTGAAACAAGTTTTAGCGCTTTCAAACATTTTGTGAAAACACTGTTTGTGAATAGTTGGTGTCCTTATCAATACCACATTTACTCACCCATTAAACGAGATGTATTTTGTAATTTTATTTGTCAAGAAAGTGTTTTTTTTTAAATATTTTATAATTGTGTTATATTTTTGTGTTTATAGAGTTTCTTTATTTATCTTTCCACTGTCTTAACCAGGACTTATTTCCTTGGGTTTTAACACTTTGACAGAGTAGCAGTTCTCAAAATTGAGGTTATGAGTGGAGGAATGTGCTGAAGCTCAGTTTCTCTATATTGTTGGTTTTGGTTTCACGGCATTGTCCTTTCATGCAGCTACTAAAAGTTTCAGTAGTGAGGGCCAATATATATCACAAAGTCTAGAAAACCATTCAACCTAAATATTCTTATACTATTCCATATTTAAACCCTGTTGTAATACTTGAAACCACCTACAATCCGCATAGAACAATGGCAGAATCTCGAGGGAAATTTTTATCATACAACTACTTGAACACTTTCTTGTACAAGTAGTTGTCTGATGAAAATTAAAATAGAAAGTGTTTGTGAAAGTAAAAGAATGGAATAAATTAAAGGAGGAAGAATTGTGAAAGGCTAGAGCAGGGGTTTTCAACCCTTTTTATGTCCAGGGGCCAAAGTTTCTCTCTCTCTCATTGGCTCACAGGCCTGCAATACTGTACCGATATTATTTGGATTGAATAAATACTAAAATATTCCTATTATCTCATTCTTATACACTTACACCCTCACAGGGATTAGGATTTCTCGTGAAGTATGTTCTCATGATGTTTTTTCCTAGCAGGAGGTATCTTATCTACTAGATTAAAAGTACATTTGTATTAAAATACAATACTTTTTGTACTAAAACACAATACATATCTTCACACAAAAATCACTTAAAGATTCATAAAATAAATAATTTTATTAGTTTATTATGTAAAAAATATATATATCTGTTTTTGTCATTTTTTCTCTTTAAATAATTTTCACTGCCGAGTGGGCTGCAAAAAATGTTAACACGGTCTGCGGGTTGAAGACCCCTGGGCTAGCATTTTACTAAACTGACCCGGCCACAGGCTGGAAACAGTTGATGATAACTCCTAAGTTAGCACCACTGAAACCCAACACATTGTTCATTATAATATTTCTTAAGACACCATGTGGTACTGAAATATTTGTTTGTAAATATGTGTTATGGTTAAAATTAGGAGGGATAGCCAGCACACTTACCTTACTGATATGGATTAGAAATTGTTTAGATAAAGAACTCTAAATTTTTTTTTTTTCCTTAAACAATGGATTTATTTGAATAGTCTCGAGGATCTTTGAGTAATAGACTTGATAAATTCACACGCACTTCATATTGAAGACTTCATCAGCCGATTTGAACGGCAACGAGCCTTGCTACATCTTTGAGACCGCAGAGCTGCTACCTACCATTGATCTTAGAAACCATGTTAAACACCATCTATTAGACCTAATGAAAATAAATAGGCTAGAGTATTTAGCATTTACACCATTTTATTATTTGCACAGACTTTTTCCCCTCCATTGCTTTTCAAAAATTAGAGTATGCCAATAAACAATTTGCTACATTTAGCGGGAATTGATTTATCAACTTTTTGAAATAACCAACTTATTATTATAAAATGTATCTGCTTTGGCATCACCTATAATTTAAAATGGTAGGAAATAAAGCTTTGAGTTCTAGCAGACAAAAAAATAATAAAACAGTTGCCAGTCAAACAATGCACGAAGGATGTGACAACAACGTATTGCTTCTGTCCTTGGACTTAAGGACAGGTGAGGGGTGCATTGGCATACTTTATGACAATTTGGACAAATATACACTTGGTCACGTGATTACCAATGTAATTGGAAAGGGTACATATAAAGGCGACGACTCATAGGTAGAGAATTCAGATACTGCCAAGATCTTACTGTCGCTGACAGCTTCTTCAGATTAAGCAAGGAGGACAAATGTGTGTTACTAATTTTTACTTTTATTTTGCTTCTTTTTTACAATTATAGTATATTTAACAACATAAGATTGATGTACTTTGGTTAATACATATTATCTGTGTACACACTGGCATTATTCAAGGATCATATAAATAGGTCACTACATGTTATCTTTGACGATGCCTTGTTGGTTAGCAGACCATTATTTGCTTGTGTGTGTACATATCAGAAACTGCTGAAAATAAGCTCATTTGCTCACATGCCTGAAAAAGTTATATTGTGATATTTGGTTTTGGAACAATCATTTGATATGTCATAGTTTATTTTGATAATAGTTGTGTATTTGGAACACTTTACACAGTGCAGCTGTTGGGTAATTTATTATGTTGTAAATATTAACACTGACCAGCTCACTTTCAATATCCATTTTTGTTGTCATTTAAATTACAATGTCTAGTTAAAAAACATTTAATAAATATTTAGAATACAAGCAATAATCATATTTGTTATTTCTCTATCCCTTGTGATAAAATCAGGATTTTATCAATGTCAGTTCAATTTTCATGGGAAATACCCTATTCGAATGCTGGAAAGTTATTTTTTTACACTGTGCTTTACTAGCTGTTTAGATTATACGCATATATTAACTACACTAATATAGCAGGAATGAGGAAGGACGAATTTTGTAGGAAATTTACACACATTTGTGTTGAAGGAGAGTGAAAAACCAACCTAGATTCGGATCATATATATATATGTGTATTTATTTGTTCCTGTAACAATCCTTCCTATGAGAATTGGACTGAATCTTTGAACACCTCGTACTATGTAGGTATCTATCAGTCATTAAGTTTTAGTTATGAAAGTCATTAAAGTGTAATATTGGCATTGAGATCATGAATTTTTGTGAGCCTAGTTCATTGTGCCGGTAAGAATAATATATTTTTCATAATTTGCTAAAAGCTAACTTAAATTTTACAACTACTCGCCAGGGATAAGATAGCTCAAAAATGAAAAAATCAGAATTTCTGAAATTTTGAATTAAAATTTGTCTGTTTTTTTAGCACTTTTTGGTAATGAATATTAAGTATGGGCTGTGAACAGGTCATGAAATATGGTTCATATAATCCTGTATACTCTTTGTTATGAGATCCACGATATGTTCATTTGATGGCCTTTATCCAGTCCATCTCGAGGGTGGAGGGCCCCGCTTGCTTGGTAGACAGGTACACACCTCCGTACACCTGTAGACCCAGACTGGTGATGTTTGACTGATCCAAGGGCTCGGATGAATTAAGAGGCCGACCACGGTAGTATGGGATAAACTGACTCAGCGGAAGACTCAGATCCTCAAATGCTCCTTGATGTACCTACACAATCGTTCTATCAATCATATCTTACCAAAATATCGGGGTTGGTCAAACATCCAATTATCAAAAGTAACAATTAAGCTTGATTCACACATTCACCGAAAATAGAAAGCAAAATATGCTTGAGTCACGCAGCAAGCAACTCACACGTATGTTGAGCCATGATGCATTGCAACATTAACTTAAAACAATTGATTATCAACATATTTTATTTTTTAAAGGATAAACATATATTATAGATCATTCTCCAGATAGATGTTTTCAAATTATAATGCTGTGTTATGGCACAATTCAATACATCAATATGCACACTTTACATTAACAGGTTATTTCAAATCTCCTCACAACAGCCAACGAAACTGTCTGTAGAGCGCATGTGTTGACAAATGTGCATGCACACTGATTTGAGATGGTTGGTTCTGAGATTTGATTGGCTTTCTCATACCGAACATCTTGGGTAGAGCGGACAAAGTAGAGATGAGTTGAACTTTAGCGGTACAGCTCACGCGAATAAGGCCAAAATCTTGTAGTTGGTTTAGAGCTCGTAATGTGACCACGTTTCTGTACTGTGCTAGTTTTTCGGTGAACGTGAGAATCTGCAGTTAGTCCAGTGGTTTACAACTTGGTGGTTGTGGTGGGTTTTGGGTGGGGGTTTCATTTATTTCTACTCTTTAAAAGGATTTTAATGACTATAGGAAGCTACATAATTAAATATAAATGCAAGTGGTTAAAATAAGAGTTGGGTTGAATATGAATCTCCAATCTACCTTTGAATCCTAAATCTGAATCACAGAAAAAATGGACATAAGAGGAAATATAAATATAATATAGTATAGTAAGAAAAAATACAAATAGAAACTTAATGTTAACATTATTAATTATAATCCATTCATGGACTCAGTTAAGTGTTAAATTACTGGTCTGGGCTCTGGTTATGTTCATCCTATAATTATTATAATTGGTTCTGAACAACCCATAAGCATTATTAGAGCTCTAAAATACATTTTATTTGAAAAATTGTTTTTATTTTTAAGATTTAGTCTTGGATCTGAAATTTCCTCAAATACTCGAATCTCCAATATTTCTTAAGGATTCAAATGATACAAACTCTCACGTTAATGCTTAGGCTCATTTTGGTTATCTCAATATGACAGTTTCTCGTTGACTTAGTTTACTGTGGCAGCCTTGTGACTCCCACCTTGTGATTCTCTTTTATGACATCTTAGTAGTGTTCATATAATATAAGCAATTTATAATACTTAGAACAAGCATCAGTGGCCATGCGGGCCTAACGTCACGCTCTTTTGGTAAGTCTGTGACGGGGAAGTCAGTAATTGAATTATGGCCTGGTGTACCGGGGGTAATTTTATAGAATATCCCTCTTATGTAATTAAATAAAGGTACATTTCCTCTCAATTTTACCACCCTACTTGTGTAATTCAACGTGTAGAGCCCAAACTGGTATTTAAGACTTGATAAAGGGGGGGGGAATTTAAAAACTATGATTTGAACGCTTGTAAGTAATAAAGGGGTTGCGGTGGCCTCGTAAAGTAAAAAGTTGGTTAAAACCCTGCAAAATATTGTAAACTACTGAATTAAGGATTAGTATAACAGTTGTATGGAAAATAAAGATGGGATCCTCGAATATAGAGATTCAAAAAGAATTTAAAAAAATAGACATCTTTTTTCAAAATTTGAATCAGAATATTGCTTAGTGTTGGTTTCAATGTTGCCAATTTAGCGAGTTTGTCACTAGACCTAGCAACTTTTACAGGTCTGAAATTACTAATTTTTATTATTTGCGCCTAGCAACTAATCTGGCGAATGGCAACTTTCGTTAATTTTCTGTCAAGTTCATGTTCATTATTTTAAATTTTAATGCTGTAGAATTTAGAATTTTGATTTTTGAACTACCGTACTGCAAGAACGCGTAATGCATTGCTTTGGTCTAGAAAAGAGCTCTAAACTGTCATTCACAAATCACAATGACATTGTTCCGGATCCGGGAATTACCTCAGTCCACTAATGTATCTTACATTCAGTTCAGATTAATGTATGCTCTTTTGGTTTGGCGACAAATCTGACTTTTAATTTTTTGTTTAGCGACTTGATGGTACTAATTTACCTATGACACTCAGATGGTCGTTAGCAACACTGGTTGGTTCAATTCCAACAAAATTATAAGACAAACTTAACAACAAGACCCCGTATCATTGATTTAACACTTAACCGAGTGTTTTGAGAGTTATAGTGAATGTATTATAGCAAAAAGTATTAACATTTAGTTCAATGTGTGAAATTTCAGGTTGCCAGGTCACCATTGGTGGCCAAACATTTGAGCGTGGTGCCCAAAATTTTGTTTTTTAAAATGTGTTTCAAACAGGCCCAAACTATATAGGTTCAAATTCTCATGTCTCAGACCAGTGCATATTGCAAGTGCCCCGAAAAGTATCCGCTTTCAATATCCATTTCCCAACCACACTTCCCCTCCATTGAAAGAAAAAACTGCCGAGTCACACCCTCCTCCCTCCTTCGCCCCTCAAGACACCTTGGATCGGCCTCCCAAAGAAAAAATTCTTCAGTTTGAGATAGAAAAAATAAAGAAGCTCTTCATATATTAATCCTGTTAGTGAGAAAGTAAGTCTTCTGTTAGCAGAGTGAGCAGACTACAAACTTTTGTTTCCTTCACTGGCTTTGAATCAGACGCTGCAGAAGATTCATAGGGAAAAGTATTCAGTAAGATTCCAAAATTTGCTTCAGATTCTCACATTTTGTGCTGTTCTACCAGTGAGCACAGCTTCATGTGAAAGGGGGGCTTCAGCTGCCATAACAGACTCAAGACGGCTTTCAGGAACTCTCTCAATACTGAGACAGTGGATGATTTGCTCAGAAATTCATAGTCATGAAAATAAAATAATGGCGACCAAAGATTTTAGTCTGCCTAGTGTCTTCAGACTTGAAATTTCATGCTCTTATTTAGTTGCTATTATTTTCTATTTTGTTATATTCAAGCTCTTTCCTTTTTTTGTGTTCATGATTTCTTTTAAAATATTTCAATTCAAGATTTGGAGATAAAAACAAGCTTCGGATTCGAAATTCACTTTCGTAAATTAGTGGATCTGACCGATTTTAATAAAAATTAATAAAAACCTGTCTTTAGCTACCAAGTCAACATGACAGAAAGTGTACACTTGTACAAGTAACTATACATGAATAGCAAAGCTTAGAAGATGAAAACAATATTTTAAGTTTACAGGTACAGCCACACCAAGTATTATATTTGTGAGTTTGAAAAATATGTAACTTATCAGTCTTACCTTGATGGATTACACTATGTCCCTATCTTACAAACAGCACCATAGTGGAACCATGCAAGGTAAGCTGGCTACCTTACAGGATAGACGATGGTTACACATGTGCTGCTATCAAAGCGAGGGTTTTACCTGAAAGAACTGCTCATAAGTGGGATATGGTTCATCATCTTCTCCTTTGTGTCTCAGCACCATCTTGTAGCTGGAGCTGTTTCCCTGAGCTCGAACTCGTAATCTTATCTGGGAATAAGGTGACAGGTCCAAGGCGGTTAGGACTCTCATTCCTGCAAACCCTGCCCCGTTGGGCTGAGGATTGAGCAGCGCAAAAAATACAGCTCGCTGGAACACCTGCCAATAATTTGTTCTTGTAGCTTCTTGAAACTCAACAGAAACCTGATGAAGGAGAGATCAAGGTTCGAATCCTAATCGGATGTATCGAAGGTGGTTTTTTCTAAATAGTTTTCCACTCTACTTCTATGCAAATGTGGGTACACTTCCTCTAAATTCAACCTTCAGCCCTGACAGATTAGCATAATTAGTATATATGTGTACAACCCGAACAGGTACCTACTGAAATGCTGTGTTACACTGGATATAATCTCCAAGGTTAATGCAAGCCTACTATTGGGAAACACCGTTGTCATTTTCTTGTTTTCATGTGGTTAATTCCCTTAAATATAAGACAAGTTTTGCAACGCTGGTTTGTTGATGTGGCCAGTATCTCTTTCTTACCCTAGCATACCACCTTCAGACATAACTGAGAGTGACGAGATTTGGCAGCAGTTGAATGAGAGTGAGCGAAGACAAAGCTTTTCTCCATAAGACCTGCAGCTCTCTCAGTGGTGATATCAGGTGTAAAAAAAGCACCATCTCTTACTTGTTTAGGTTGTAAGCATATATACTTATTACTCTAATGTGTTAGGGATGAGGAAGGTTGAATTTAGAGAAAGTGTATCCACATTTGGAGGGAGAGTGGAAAACCATTTAGGAAATAACATCTGACCAGGATTTAAACCTCATTCTCCTCGTCATTGGTAGTCAAGTTTATTGCAAGTGTGATGCCTTACATCGTTCAACCACTGAGCGGGTTCATTAATAAGTTGTTTCAGGATGAGGCGTATGATCCTGAGCGGCCCAATCAATGACCACATGCATAAAGGGACAAATGTGGTTCTCACCTGAGTCTTTTGGAGTACCAGGACAGCCTTGGACATACCGACAGTCCGGACCGTGTCTGATTGCTCAATCCAATCATCCACTGAGGGTCGGCTTGTGAAGTCAAACAGCATCTGCTCGTCAACATCAGCGACCCTGATACATATGTACACACTGTACATTTGATGTAAAGATAATCAGTGCTATGGAGTCTGTAGAGATGTACCAAATCCAGCTTTAAAATAATATTTACTTTAATAGTAATTTAGGGACTTTTCTTGTTCCCCAATGGTGTATATATATATATGAAAATTATGAAGGAGTCAGATAGTATCATCATCATCATCACTGCATCTTACTACCCGTTCGGGTTATACACTCCTTGAAGATAAAACAAACTTAAGTCCAGTTTACTGGTATTTATTAAACACTAGCAGAAGTACCCTGGTAATGTTCTATGTAAAGTAGATATCGCACAAATACTTAGAACAGACAAATTCTTCATTTCATTACTATAGATAACTTAGCCATGCTCCTTGTTTAGTAAGTAGCACTCAGCTCACCCTGCAGTTGAAACAGTGAACATCACTGCAAGGAACAACCCGATGATTACTGCGACAGCAAGCATTTCTCCTCCGCCACCTGGTCAACATAATTATAAACATCTATAGTGTTACATTTGCAAACTTAGTCTATTAATCTGCCTAAAAGTAGGTTTAATGTGTATTAAAAATATTCTAAGACAATGTGTTAATGCTATCTAATGGGATGACGACATAGTGGCCAACATCCAGGAAAACGAATTACAAGCTGGAATTGTAAGCATCTGTGAAAATCTTTAAATATGATGGAATGTTGAGCTATGGCCGGAAATTTCTGAATATTATTTGGCTAAAGTTTATGTTTTTAGCAAGTTATCATTAATATTATGCATGAATTTGATTTTTGTGCAATTTTTACAAACTTTTCTGTGGGTTTTACAATGAACTAAAAGGCAGTCAGCGCACAGTTTGATCGCGCTAGACAGCTGTGTCACTAGTATGAGAGGTTTATGTTTAATAGCAGCCTTCTGTTTGACACATCTAAGCATCGTTGGTGGATTCACACACATCACAAATGCGTCAAATCTCAATCACCCATCATCAATAATCCAGTCTACTGTGAGAGTAGTGCCCTAGACCATGCAACCACTGAAGCAGGTTCATAAATATTTAATATACAATATGTGAAATATGAGTATATCAATTAAAATTACTCCCAGAGGTGGGAAAGAGGTAGCGTGGCTTCTGCAAGTCAAAATTTTTTTACAACAAACTATTTTAAAATTAAAAAGTTTGATTCGAACTGATTAAAGCGGACGTTTCATTACTATTAGTTCCAAACACACCTTTCTATTCACTCAATGTACACACATTTATTTTAATTACATTAATAGGGTAGTAATGAGGAATGTGGGGAGTAAGGATGAAATAATGTAGAGGTATTATAGCCATTACCCAAATTAATTTAAAGGAAGTGTGGAAAGCCATCAATACATTCAGCCAGGATTCTAAACCTGACCTAAGCGTCATCGACAAACCAAAGGTTGAAAACACCCTCATTTTATAATTGTCTTATTTAGAATGTTTGGCTTTGAGGGTTGCTGTCAAATTGTTGAACACCCATTTTTAAATACCGAAACCTATATTGCAGCTTCAGTGGCACAGGAACGTTTTTATTTGAGGGGGTAACATTTTTGGGATTAAAAAAAGATCAAACATTAGAATAAATACACACAAAACAAATTAAGAAAAATTATATCTGATAGGCCTCAATAAAAATTATGACACACTAAAAATTAAATTAGGTTTCCAAACACCTTTGCCCTATATTCGTTACTAGCTATAAAACCACTAACAAGTTTTGCAATTATTTCAAGTTTACATTAAGCAGAAACAGGTGATTTAGTCTAAGTTGCCTCATTGTGGAGCTAAGATAGAATTTTTAATGGGTTTAAGCATTGAAAAAAACTTCTTTCTACAGTAGCTGAAGTGGCTAGTATCACTATCAGAATTTCCAAAATCTCTTCAGTGTATGCTGCAAGCACATTTTATTTTTATTATGTTAACTTAGTGTGAATTTTTTATCTTGACTTACACAACAAGATCTTTACATTAACTAAAAGTTTTATTATATTAATCGACAAACCAAAGGTTGAAAACACCCTCATTTTATAATTGTCTTATTTAGAATGTTTGGCTTTGAGGGTTGCTGTCAAATTCTTGAACACCCATTTTTAAATACCAGAATCCTTTAATAATGAAGAAACTGCTCTTTAAATGTAATCATTTTAAAACATCTAACCTTATATTGCAGCTTCAAAAAGACCCGGTACATCTTCGTCATGAGCTCTGAGGTTTTGTTTACTACAGTTCACTTGCCATAGGGACAGTTTTTAATTTATTTATTTTTTGCGGTCAACATTTATTATATCTATAAAAAGTAAAAGCTGCAGATCACATGACTTTACGTATGAATACGTGAACGTAGAAAGATACTAATTTTTCTAGATGTCAGGTAAGGTCCTACCTATGAAAATTGATATTAATAATGCAATTAATAATAGTTTATATAGCCTTTTTTCTAAAAAGATAAGGGTGTTTTTACAGTGCATCCTTCAATTCCATAATTATTCTAAAACAAATTTAACTGGACCTTTATGTGTAATAGTCATTCTATCATACCTAATATATAATTAATACAAACCAAAATACAGTATTTTAAAAATGTGTGTTATTGTTTACAACGGATAATAATGTTAATTTTCTGCTGTGATTGTAGCAATTATATGTTGCACAGACACCACCGGTCATATTATTTGTGATGGGAATAACAATTTCACACAAAAACAGAATTTTTAAATCATGCCGTCCACGTTAATTCGCACAGTTCGCAACACCAGACCGTGTAGCGCGCACGAAAAGTAGTTTATTGTCCAGTATTAGTATCATCAGGTATTTGCTTACAGTAACCACGTGGGCAAGATAACCATCGGGACTGACAGTAACCACACGGGCAAGATAACCATCGGGACTGACAGTAAGTAACCACATGGGCAAGATAACCATCGGGACTGACAGTAAGTAACCACATGGGCAAGATAACCATCGGGACTGACAGTAACTAACCGGGCAAGATAACCATCGGGACTGACAGTAACCACACGGGCAAGATAACCATCGGGACTGACAGTAACCACACGGGCAAGATAACCATCGGGATTGACATTAACTACACGGGCAAGATAACCATCGGGACTTACAGTAACCACACGGGCAAGATAAGCATCGCGATTGACAGTAACTACACGGGCAAGATAACTATCGGGACTGACAGTAACCACACGGGCCAGATAACCATCGGGACTGACAGTTGCTCAGCAAGCATTTTTAAGATAGCGATAAGAAACGTACCAAAACTACTTAAGTTAAAAGTGACTGAATATGGAGAAAAGCAGGGTATACTATTAATATTTCACATAGTAAACCCCGTCAGAGGTCACCAGCCTTGTCCATCTAAGATAGAAACGTCACCAACAAAGCAATAATTTTCAAATTTGGTGGCACTAAAACGCAAGTATAAAATACATGTAGGCCTATATCAAAGTAAAAAAGTATCAAAATTTTTTAAAAAAATAATGTGTAAAACTGTTTCCAAAAAATACCTTAAAACAATATATTTATTTCTACTTTAAATAAATTAATAATCAAGGTGTAAAACATTGCGTGAAAAACAGTTTGAAACTAAAAACGTTTATAAGCTTTGGGGGTCAGTATAACTTTAACTTTGCGTTCTAATTAATTTTTGTTTGTGGTTGAACTAACATTGTTCAAAACTTCATGTTTGAGTGCAAACAATACTCTATATTAATATTATTTTAGAAAAAATCAAAATTTTTGTTTGGGGAAACAAGGCATGAGCTGAACTTGGTCCGTTAATTAATTTTGATCATATTTTTGAGTGATTTTTTTCTGGCAAAAATATTAAGGTGCCAAACGCCATACTTGAGTGCAAAATGGTGCAATTCAAAATTTTATATTGGCATTAAAACAACAACGTTTTAATACTTAACTTGCACCCCCACCCCCAAACAAAAACAATCGTACAGTCTCTGTAGGTATAAAAATCTAACCTTTTGATAAGGGGGGGGGGGATACTTTTAACTTGACTCCCGTCCCCCCTTTAACATAGACAGTCTCTGGGGTTAGGGTGCAAAACGGTGGAAAATAGGTTCAAAACGGTGGCATATTTAAATTTTAATTTTGAAGGGGATGGGGGGGAGAAAACTTAAGTGATCTGAGTTCAGGGAAGCGGGACTTCCTTTACGGTTTAGAGCCAGTACTGGTTATCAGCAACTTTAGATATAGTAGGGTTGTGGTAGGGAAACATTTTTAATACAAACGTAGTTTTTTTACATTTTTTTTATCGCCGCGTCTTACTACCTGTACAGGTTTGCTTGAAAGGAGAGTGGGAAACCATTTAGGAAAACCACTCTAATTAGACCCAACCGGGATTTCCTTTGAAAATTGGACTGTAGATGCTAGGTGTATGCATTTTATTTTAAGCATTCTCTCCTAAGTTAATTTAGTTTGTAGGTCATGTCACCCTCACCTAGTCTATTTGGCGGGTGAAGGAGAGGTCGGGGTTCGAATCCTGACCGGCTATGCTAAAGGGTGTGTTTTTTTTTCCTATAAGGTTTCCCCGTGTCTACTTCTAAGGAAACGCTGGTACATTTAATCTAAGCTTTACCTTCGCTCACCGGTAAGACGGCGATGCACCCTCCGTCTAACCACCAGGCGGGGCATGAAGGATGTTTTCGGTAGTTTCTTACTTCCCGAACGAATCCGAA
This sequence comes from Timema californicum, assembly GCA_902141385.1. Classification (NCBI taxonomy): domain Eukaryota; kingdom Metazoa; phylum Arthropoda; class Insecta; order Phasmatodea; family Timematidae; genus Timema; species Timema californicum. The sequence goes on from CABFOW010000690.1 coordinate 28,975, forward strand.
GTTTTATTATGTTAGGTTGGAGATAATAACAGGCCTGGGTGCTTGCCTTATGCAAGTTGATGACGTCACACGGAAGGGCCTGATCTGTTTTAAGTGCCTAGAAAAATTCCCAAGCCAGCCAATGATGCCTGCCGTCAAGTTTATCTAATCGGTCCTCGTATTTCACCTCAAAGCCTTCAACTAAACGAAAACCACCTGAAAAACGAAGAGAAGAGTCGGCTTGCCGAGACGAGAAGAATTTAAATAAATGGAATCAAGATTTTTTTTAAATGTTCATGATTTCAAAGGTAAAATCAGCTCAATAAAAATGCTGTATGGATCTTTTTTACTTTCTCGTTATCTTACAGGTAAGGAAAGTATTGTCATCGTCAAAATAAATCTAATTCAAGATTTTGATGAATCTTGACGTTGTATGACCCCCGAATCAAAAAATTTTGTTTTTGATTTTCCGTCAGTCTGTCTGTCTGTACCTCCAACTAGAGCCTAAACTATTTTACCGATCGGACTAAAATTTGGTATCTGGGGTTTTCATAGGGTTGCCCTGAGGGGTTTTTGGAATTGAATATCTAACCCTAAAATTAAGGGTAATTTACTGAAGGGCAAAAAGAGAAAAAGTAGATTTTTTCAAAATCGGCTTTAGCGATTATGATTAAATTTCATTCCTAAACATTTATAAATATTACAAACAAAATGGCTTTTCTAAATATTTCGGCAAAATGAGTTTAAGGGCTCCGGTCTGATGGGTAAATTATCTTTTTTTTATATAATATCTCCTAAACTATTTGAGATATGAAATTACTTATCGTTACAAATATGTAGGTCTCTTTATAATACAAATATTTTACATGAAGCATATTTTTATAAAACCAATAACTTTCAAGCTATACGTAAATATATATTTTTTTTAACTTTTCGAACACAAAAAGGTAGAAGTATTGCGACTGCAAAAGAAAATCTAACCTGAAATGTTGATGGATGTCGATGTTTCAAGACCCCCCAAAACCTTAAAAAAAATTGTCTTTGCAATGATGTCTGTATTATGTGTGTCTGTTTAAACTTAAAATTAAGGGTAGTTTAAGAAAGGGCGAAAAGAGAAAAAATATCAATTTTCTCAAAATCGACTCTAACGATTTTGATTAAATTAGTATCTAGGTGTTGATTAAGATTATAAATAAACTGGCTATTTTCATTTTAACATGACAATGACTTTTAGGGTATTTTACAGAAGCAGAATCTTCCGTATCTATGCAACTATTTGAGATACTAAATAACTTATCATTGCAAAATTGTAGTACTATTAAAAATAAAAAACTTTTATATGAAATATAATATATGAAATATATTTTTATAAATCCAACATTTTCTGAGATATTGGCAAATATATTAATACAATTTTGTGAGCTTTAGTTTTAAAGAGATACCACTTAAGTTTTAACGCAATAATTCTCCAATGCCATAGATTAATTAAATATAAGTAAGTCTCTAAAAGTGTATGTTGTTTTCCCTAAATCCGTTAGGAGAAATGTTTGTACAACAATGATCTATATCCATTTTAGAATCAATTGTCAATATTTACATTTTTTATGGGTCCAAATTTATAAATGAGGAATTTAATAGCAATGTGATGACATGAAGATTTGCAACACCTAATAAAATGCCGGAAAATTTTAACAGGAAGTTGAAATTTTAATACGAAGTGTTGACCCCTGTGGACCCAATATTTAAATTTTTTATCGGTCCAAACATACAAATGAGAACATTAATTCTTTAAAAACAAAATTATAAAATTTAAAACCGGGGCTAAAAAAAGGTTAACATAAGTATAGTGCAATTTATGCTTGGGTTTGCTAGTGTATATTATTTTTTTCACATATATTACGAGTTTTAAGTAAACATCTCCATTTTAAAACAATAGAACGAGAAAGTCCGTGCGGAGTTACGTACCATTTATTTTAAATATGGTCTGAAAATAGTATTTTCATGAAAATTAAGAATTAGACCGATAATGTACGCTATAATATTCCTAGCTTGCGTCAACTACTCGACAGTCCTTCACTATGACGTCACGGAATCACAATCCATACATACCTACAGTAGCCCCATGGCTTCTTTGGTGCTTACTGACAGCTCACAGCTGACTTCTGACAGTCTACATTTAGGTATATACCTAAAATGTTGACTGTCAGAAGTGACAGCTGCTAAACACATGTTTATACAGATCATTTGGTCCGGCATAGGGATACGTAATTTAGTCTGGTAACTTTTCAAAGCTGTGAGTAAGCACCAAAGAAGCCATGGGACTACTATAACCACGGGGTAGGCAAGAAACAGTACATATAGCTAAAAAAAACTCCATACTCAATCCATCCTCACTTACTTTCTCGACACTTTCCTATCCTTGCATACTCCCTTCGCTTCAACAACATCCATACGCCAAGTCATACAGGCCTGAATTATCTTGGGGGCTAGGTTGAAGATGACGATCGTGTTTAGAAAGTGAGAGTCGCTTGGATTCAATCTTGTGGGTTTTGTTGCTTTAGGTTAGGTTTGGATTGAAATTAGGAGTGTACTTAGTCAAGAAAATGGAGTGTGGATTGAAATTAGGAGTGTACTTAGTCAAGAAAATGGAGTGTGGATTGAAATTAGGAGTGTACTTAGTCAAGAAAAGGGAGTGACCTCACCGAGTGAAGGATAAACAGCTCTAAGTAGAGGAAGGAGGATTTTACAGTTGTGGCCATGCGGTCTGGGGGCTCATCCATAAAACCACGTAACGCTGAGAAGGAGAGGTTTGAGCTCTAGTGTCTACATGTTTGAGGGGGAAGGGGGGGAGTAAAGAAAGGTAATAAAAAACGTTACGTTGTTTATGGTTGACCCACGATAACACCACCACACAGCTCTGCCGACTGTCCTCGAACTTGCCCGAAAACCACCGATGTGACATCAAACTTGTCCGCGGAATTGTTCTCTTACTTACTATTCAATTCTCCTGGATATGAACGATAGCCTGTCATAAAATATCGGAAGGGGGCGTGTGTATTCTAATCCCGGGCAGATTCATCTGTGTATTTTTCCCGTCCTCTCTCCACTTGGTGTACTTGTTTTAAAGATACCTGTCCGTTACCTTGGTGTACTTGTTTTAAAGATACCTGTCCGTTACCTTGGTGTACTTGTTTTAAAGCTACCTGTCCGTTACCTTGGTGTATTTAATTTAAAGCTACCTGTCAGTTACCTTGGTGTTAAAATGTTCCTTCATATTGCGATTCCACGGGAAGTATAGCCTGATTTTACCCACTTCGCTGCCAGAATGGTCTAAAGAACGGGTCGGCAAACTTTTTTGGGCACCGATCATCTGTCCAGTCTACTTTTGCTTTTTGTGTGTGTGTCTCATATATTTATTCCTTGAATTTTAATATTTCCTCAAAATAGTTAAATTTCTCTCACCCTTTTTCTAGAAAATAAATTTAAAAAGTATAATTATTATTAGCATCGCGTCTTACTACCCGTTTGGGTTATACACACTTACGCTAATGTGTAATTAAGATTTAATGTGTAATGTGAGATTAAATGGAGGACCTACAGTTTAACGTGGGATCCGAACCACGGTGGAGGCCTGGCATTCCATACATTCACAAGTTTAAATATGAATAAACTGTATATTTTCATATTAAATGTATTACGAAATAGGGCCTTCAAACCTGTTTACTACTAAAATCATGGTATATACACCAATTTTCTTAGGAATAGACATTATCTATAGTGTAGATAAGTCTACAACAAGTTAGATATAATATTACGTTAATACGTGTGATTTGGAGCTGTCACTTTTGATAAATATAATATTATATTATCGGTAATTATAAAATAACACTTACAATATTGTAAAATGTTATCAATTTTAGCCTAAAATAATATGTTTAATGTGCGTTTTCATTGATTTTCTTATGAATGAACGTTTGGAGTACCTTTTAAAATAGACAAACATATTCTTTTAGCGGTCCACATGGATAATATTTTAACATATTACTAATGTTAATTTACAGGTAGTGATAATATCTGCAGAACCCATGACTTGGCGTATGAACACATGAGAGAAGATTTTGTTAGCTGTCAGATATGTAATTTTCTGAGAAAATTTAAGTACACTTTCTGTAACATAATATAATTACTGCGATTGATAACGTCGCCATGGTTTATAAATTATAACACTTGTTGAATAGTAGGTCGCAAATCTTTTGAAAAGGCGTGTTTTATCGACGTTTACCCTGAAAGGTAGCAGCATTCTTACCTTCACACATTACGCTATGGCGGATAGCCCTAACTTATGAGCTATGCCATAACGGAATCAAGCAAGGTATGCGTGTTAGCTTTCAGTGTAAGCTGAGGGTAATTTTGGCTCAAACTTTAGAATGAAATTCAAGAATAACTCCCGATTTTCTAGGCAAGAATTAATAAATCTACCGATTTTTTTAAAAGTTTTTTACCCCGGACACTAATTAATGATTCCAAATGAATATTTCTGTAAAAAAAAGGTGTGTTGAACACATTCCAAAATGTTGGTCCTAGAAAAAGTATTATTAATAAGTAGTACCTCTCCAAGATATTTGGAGTGATCCTTACTCAGAAAATGTTCATAATTTTGATACTTCTACAAGATATTTAGAGCGGTACTTGCCTGATTTTTTTCATTTATTTTTTTATTTAGATTACTCTAGGATCAGACGTGTCAGATTCGTTTGTCCATAAGGGCAAGGGCAACAATGAACATTTAAAATAACGAGGAGGCCGCATTTCGAATACTGCAATATTGTTAGCATCTTAAGTGGAAAAATCTCAATTTTAATATCCTTATTATAATAAAAATAAAATTAAGATTACACAAAATATTAATATTTATCCTTTTTTTCTCAACGATTAGAAACTTTATATTTGCATCAAGTGTGTGACTTGTCTATAGCTCGCTTGTTCAAGTCACGTTCAAAATGGTTGACAAATGCGTTTCGGTAAATGTGATCGTTCGGGAGTTTGTTCCTTTTAATGGTCTAAAACACTTTCTTGTGTCCTGACAAACATCGTAAATATTTTGTGCGCAAATTTAAACATTTTTAGGAATCGATCTTTGGTTAGTAATGACCAATGAGTAAAATGTAGTACACCGACCTCAGTTACTGGATTTCACCAAATAATGACCAATTTCCAAACTAATCTCTAGTGTTGTATTCCTACTACGTTTATAAAAAGACTAATTGGGCTACATTGTTTGTGGGTTCATCAAAAAAGTTCTGCCCGCTGCGCAGAATCAAGAATCGGGCCGCAAGTTTAACATGCTTCCTCTATAAGCTATATAAAGTAGTACTCGCCTTTAAATTCCAGACTGAAGGTAACATTCAAGCACTTTACCCTCTTTTTTTTGCCGATGCACAAACTTTCAATCATAATTCCCGTTTTTCCTGATCAGTGGCCATCCTCAAAACGCATAAACTTGTCCTGTGACCTATTGTATCAGTGCGCATGCGCGCAAGCATTTTGTCTACGACACAGTCCAAACAAATGCGGACAACTCAAGGAATTATCTTGGACTATTTATTATAACGATTTCTCCTACTTGGTGGATTAAGCTTTGAAACTTAATTTATTTCCATTTAAATATTTTTTCCCACCAATACATTTGAAAAAAACTCCATTCTTGGATGCAAAACTATGGTGTATTCACATTTTAATTTTAAGGGGGTCAAGTGGTTAATTTAAGTGATCTTGATATCCGTCCGGGCTACCCGAACACTAGCGGACTAGGCGTGAGGAATGGTAGAATTTATAAGAAATAAAACCCACATTCGCGTAGAGGGAGAATGGGAAACCATAAAGAATAAAACTCAATAAACCCATCTGGGATTCGAACTAAGAGCCAAACCAGAATACCCCTCTCCCCCCGAGACTGGCGCTTTTGTCTGCATGCCCATCGATGCTGTTTTCTACCATTGTAGATTACGTTGAATGGTTTTATTATTGTTATTGTTGTTATTATTATTATTATTATTATTATTATTATTATTATTATTATTATTATTATTAGCACCACGTCTTACTAGCCGTTCGGGTTATACCCACTTACGCTAATATATTATAATGGTATGGTGATTGTGAGATTAAATGGTGGACCTACAGTTTAACGTGGGATCCGAACCACGGTGGAGGCCTGGCATTACACACATTCACAAGATTTGTCAGAGGTGAAGAAAGGGTTTGGCAATCAGATAAATCTGTGCCGGAACCTAAGATTGAGCCCCGGACCCTCAGCACAGAAGTCTGACACCTTACCCCTAGACCACCAGGTCACCCTAGAATAGTTTTGATAGGGTGACGAGTTTTTTTTTACATTACCACCTCAAAGACCACGTACGGTCATTGAAACAAGATGGCTGCGGAGGAGTAGCCTAATTCTACAAAATGTTGTCGTAGGTCATCTTATGCGGCTCGGAACCACATCAATACTAAGCCAACATTTATATGGCTCTGCCAACGCTAACATTACTATCCCTCCCGTTCACCAAGAACAATCATTTTATAATCGGTAGCCAAAAACTTATTTAAAAAAAAAATCAAAGCTGTTAAAAATACATGGATTTTATTTGTGTTAACTTTGCTAAGTTATATTTTTAAATAAAATATAAACCGATAATTTATTTCTCACAATGTCCTTAGCACGCATTAAATGTAACCTCCCCTAACCCCACAAACCCTAAACACCCAGCGAACAAAAAGACGTCCAACACAAGGGGATGCTGCGACGTTGTAAACCTGGGAGGCATACGGCAGTGGAAGGTAAGCGCGAGCCGAATCATCCTATCCTGAATACACAGCAAAGAGAAACCCATGCCGTATGCCGCCACGTGGAGCAAAGTCTGATAGGTTTTTATGGCGATCACCGACCTCGTACAACCGGCCCTGCGGTAGGGATATAAAAAAATTACATCACCCTTCACATACAAGCGCTTTCAGTGGCCAACGCATCTTGTAAATTACTATTTTGAGTTAATTTTAATTGTTGGCATTGTTTTTTTTTTTGCACAGTTCTAAAGAAATATATAAATCATTATTTCAATATTTTTTTACGAAATAAAAGCTTTTAAGCTAGAAATAATTTTAAAAAACATTTTCAGCAAGCCTAGGTCATTCAGCAAACACACTTTTAAAATAATTACTAATTCTTTGTTCTGGAATCAAATTATTATTTTCAGTGCGATATAGTGCTGGTTTTTAGCAACTCAAAATCCATATAAGATGTCCAAGGTGGCAGAATGAGAGTTAACTTAGAAATGCATCAGCATTCACCTTAAGAGGTGGTAGAAAATCATTGTTTAATAAACTCCCTTTTACCCCACTAGTGCATACTCGAGCAGGATTCAAACCCCGGCATTTCGGGTGAGTGCCAGAGGAGATTACAAAATGAACTGTTTTAACAATAAGATTTCTACAACAAATTAAATAAAACTTAATATTTACAATAAAAGCTAAAATTAAAAATCAGTTTGTCTAAATAATTAGAAAAAGTCAATCAATAATAGTTAATTTCAACCGATTGTACAACATTATCGGTTGGTTATGGCTATTAAGTGAAATTGAGGTCGACTAATTATTAGGCAAGCAATCATATGCCGCCAAGTAAGCGTTTCGCCATTGTATAGTGAGGAGGGTCAGTGATTATCATGCACTCTAAAAAAAAAGTTACGTTGGATGATCATTTCTAAACGTGTACTTTATTTTTAATCAAAGTTTCTGAGAATTCTTTGCCACGACACTGAAACTGACCTAGCCCACCTCATAATTAGTTTTGACAACCTCATTTTATCTACGAGTGAACTTCGTATCAGAAAGCGACGCGCAAATCTAAAAATTACTATGGCCTACCTTAAAATGCTTAGTATTTTTCTAAAATAATATTTTCAGAACATTGTTATTGATATATTATCCCATGCTTATTGTTTAATTTAAGACATACATTATTCACAATGGCTAACAATGAATGTGAAGGAGTAGAACAATGAATGTTGAGCATGACTTACTTAGCAATACACCTGAAAGTTTGTATTGTCTTCGATGTTGGAATGAAAATCCGCCATAGCAAATAAAAGAGTAAGGCTTTCACCGAATTAAATTTAATCAAATCTTCAAAGTCTTGTCAAAACCGAAACACGGGTATGACCTTCCTTAACTAAGATCTGCTTCGTTTGTTGTAAGAGTCATGAGCTTTAGAACAAACACGAAACAATAAATACAAACACACACTTTTAAAGTCTACTTTTGTATAATACAATTATTAATAAAATTACATTTAATTATTTTTAAGGAAGATATCGGAAATCCGTGCTACCCGCCTCGGTAGCTGAACGAACGAAACCCTTATGTTTACCTCGTACTTGAGAGTCGAAATTTACCGACCAGGTCCGAAAACACCCGAAAAGAACATAGTGTGCCGAGCGTGGCCCAGGGAGCTCTGCCCTCTCTGTCGCACGGCAAGAACGACCTACAATTTCGGCTAGTCTCGCGTTTGAAGGCAGCACGTGGAGGCATTCGGTCTAGGTTTCGCCTTCGAGAGGGGCTTTGCAAAGAAGTGAACAAAACTAGTGTATGCAAGTGGGTGCATCTCTGATATAAAGCGAATCAAGAATGCTACGAAAATGTTGGTAGAATTACTTACTGGAATAGTTTAATCTCAAATTTACAATCTATATATACAAAACTAACTTTCTATTAAGTTTTGGGGGTGGATCAGAATAAGCTTTGTTGTGAAGCTATTATTTGATAGCTAGCAGAAATTATGAGAATAGTGTGATTCTGGTAGGAATATTACTTTAGCTTTTGATATTTTTTATAACGCGTTTTAGTTAAACACATTCATCACTCGTGTTATTGGTATAAGAATTAGAAATCATAATTAAAGATGAAATGTACCCGAATTTGCGTTGAGGGAGGGTTGCAATTGGTTAGAAAAAACCCAGCTTTTTCGGTACACTATACCGGGATTCGAACCTAGATGTCCCGGTCATCGATCATCTATTATAACATTAGAGTGACGCTCTGGACTATACGACAACCGATGTGAGTAACGGAACTCTTCCTCAGAGGGCTGCCCGTAATTTCGGAAAAATCGTAACAAGATTTAATATTTTTTTTAATATTTCCAAACATTTATTTTTCTTGCTTTATGAATCAATTTTCTTCAACATCCTCCAATGCACACCTCGCTTACATTGAAAGCTAGCAGTATTACCTTGACTAAATACACCATGGAGCAGGAGTGTATCATAGTCAAGGTAAGACTGCTTGCTAACGCTTAGAGCTACTCAAATAAGAATCAAATTGACGCGAGTAGAACCTAAATTACCAACCAGTATACTCCGCGTCACCGCTAATGTAATTATTTCAATGACGGTCCGCTCACTGTTTGCTAACCGGTTTACGACGCGTCCGTGATTAGTTGCCGGGCTATCTCAGTTACAAACTCAACCATCATGAATAAACAATTATTGAATATTAAATTAGTATAGGAAGTGAAAAACACCCCATTCTATATAATTACAAGCTGCCTGAATATTACAGAAGGGATTTGACGGGAAAAAACCTGGACTGAAGTGTGGAAAGTAGTAGTAAACATAAAAGGTAAATTCCGTTCATGATAGGTTTTTACCTGGGTTACAGTTCGAAAATCATATGTTTAGCTTTTGGGTTGCCAACACTTGTTAAAGATGACTCTTTTGTTATAAATGTAAAGTTCTTTAATTAGCGGTTATATTTTACATTTAAAATAACGTAAACTTAAGTTTTCTCATACTATTTCATTTTTTTAAATAATTTATTTTCTATCCAACTCTAGGCAATATTTTAAACATGATTAAAAGTACTTATTATTCGTTTTGGAACGTTATTGATTATGTGTAATATAGTGTGTACATTAATACCTTTTAATACACACATCGTATTTACTTGGAAAAGAGAAAATACTTATACAATAAATGATTTTATGATTATTTTATCGTATTTCGAAATATTTAACTGAATAAAATATTTTCATCAACTGCGTGTTTGCATCATTGTAAAAAAAACTTGTTTCCGTCATGTTCAACCATATGGTTTAAATTCATCGGTCGCCATTTTGAAGCTATGTTCGCTAGAAGTTTTTGTGAAAGTGGTGTGATTTTTTTTTTTAATAAAATGATAGATAAACTTTGTGTCCGATCTCAAATAAATATATAAATAATATTGGCCTAAATTATTGTGGTTAACTATAACATTAATCTATTACCATCTGTTTTATTACAGTTATCCAAAGTGATAGATGTCAGCTGTTGGCGTAGTGATATATTAGGGATTACTTCTAGTAACATTTTGAGCTGTCATCCAAGTAAACTTAAGTCGTGAATGAATTATAGGTTGCAATTTGTTTATTTTTATACGTGTTTGATAATAATATTTTTTCAGTTTTAATAATAATATAATTTGTTTAGGTTTAATAATAATCCGTTTAATAATAATGTATTTTAAGCACATTAATATTACACACTAATGTCATTGCCATGAAAGTAATGCACTGGGATTAACAAAATAGTTAGCTAAATATTTTATCAAAACATAATGTTGAAGAATGGGCAGTTTTTGGAAAGTCTTTTAGCGGTGGTATTTGTTATTAGTCGTTACTGGATTTTATTGAAGCTCTCTTAATGTGTATTGAACATCTTCTCTTTTGTGGACATAGTTGTGCAGAATACAAACATATCATCATCAACAACAACAACTGAATCCAACCTGTGGTAGGGCCAGTTTAGTGAAATGCCTCCATCTTCCCCTATTCTTCCACTGTTCTTCTCCTCTCACTTGTACACTTTCTGTGAGTTGCTCCTCCCATCCCTTTCTAGGCCTCCCTTGCGATCTTTTTCCTACAAACTTCATTTCAGGTCCTTTAACTTGGAGTACCACTTTCGAATTTTGAATTTTTTTCGATGCCAAAGTTTTATAATAGTTTCTTACCGTTTTTTACCACAAAGAAAGTCTTGTACCCCCACCCATTTTGAGTAATTATCATATCAAAGTGGTCATTCTAAGTTAAGGCCGGAGTACAACTTTTTTCGATTCCAATGTTTTGTACTGGTTTTGTACTGTTTTGTACCACAAACAAAAAGTTTTGTACCCCCACCCATTTTTATAATACATTATTATTATTATTATTATTAAGCACCGCGTCTTACTACCCGTTCGGATTATACGCATTTATAATAAACATATCAAAATGGCCACTCCAAATTAAAAGACTACTACATCTTTATAATTTGAACTTTTTTCGATGCCACCGTTTTGTACCACAAACTAAAGTTTTGTACCCCCACCCATTTTTAGTAATTAGCATATCAAAGTGGCTACTCCAAATTAAGGGATGACTACAACTTTACAATATTGAACTCTTATCGATGCCAACGTTCTCTACCAGTTTGTAGCATAAATTTGGTTTGCGTATAAATATCTCGACCGATTAATTAAGGTTTATAAAGTCAAATTTGATTAAAATACTACCTCACGGGCGGATTCAAATCATGTTCATAGGGAGGAGTGGGAGGGTCATAATTATAAATAACATAGTTACTACAATGTTAGATTTCTGTTTAGAGCCATTTAATAGTTTCTCAATCATGTATATTTTAAACAGTAATCCTCTTCAATTTTTTAAAATCAGATAGTTTTTATAAACTATTTAAAGTGGCCCTCCTTCAACAATTTTTTGTAAAATTGGTCACTCTAGAAGTTATGAGTAATTTTCTCTTTGATTTAACAAAACGTTTTGTTGTCAGTTATTGCGAAGTCGTGCTGTAGTGTAGTTGTGTTGCGTTTGATCTATGTCGTGGTGATCGTGGATTAACGATCACCTTCAATCCCAAGATGAAAATTAAGATTATTAGATAACAATTACTCAACAAATTTTGACAAAACACTCTGACAAGAGAAGACCTAGAAAATGATGACATTGATATACCTAACAAGTGATTAACGAAAATGCAAGGAAATAAAGGGTTAATTTATATGCAGAAAGGTATTGAAGGCGGTCGATTATCAGCATTAGATACCTGTGTTGACTTTGTCCAGTTGCAGTCCATAAAGAGACCTAGTCAGGGTATACTTGATACATTTTTTCAAATTAAGAACCCTTATTAGCGTGTATCCTTTGCTTGTCACAATCACAGTTGTTTTAAAATAAATGTTTGGTGGGTATGGTCTTATTAAATGGCGTGACACTGTTAGTGTGCTTCATCTACTAAAAGGTAATAAGGAAATTCATGGTTGCTCTCGTCGTCCGGTAATCCTGGGGGCTGATGGACACTCCAACCCGTAATTTGTAAACCAGTGTTTTATCGCTGAAACACGAACAATCACTGTTTATTCCGGTACAGCCTGTTTCAATAATAATATGTACAAGACCCACTAAGCCATTACTGACAGATCACCCACGGGTTAGGGCACGGCAACGTAAACATTTAGATTTTTAAATAAATTATATTTACTATACAATATTTATTTAATTTTTATTTTACAATCTATACAATTTTATTTTATTATATTACAAAATATTTGGTTTCAGGAAGCGAGTGCAAGGATAAATGGAAAAACCTCCATGCAGTCTTCGTCCGTAAGATGAAATACGCCCCAAGTGGATCGGGAGCAAAGGAAAAAAGGCCGTATTATTAAGCTGAGGCGATGCTATTCACATTACCCTTCGTAAAGGCAGTAAAAAGACAGCATCTGGAAATTTACCAGTATCTCAAGATGAACAAGATGTGCCTGACCTTCACGAAGGCGAGGAAGAAGACTCTCAACCTCAAACAGCCTCACTACGATCACCACCTTCCCGAAATCCAGAGCACTCGTCCCAGCAGTTGCAATCGGAATCTCGTCCGCCAACAGAAACGTGCAATTAGTGAGGTCGATAACAGCCTTATTGAATATGTCAACGTTCCTTCGAGTTATGAGAGTAATGCAAAGAAAATGTTTCTACTAAATCTGTTGCTTGAGCTTGATGAAATGACTAATCAACAAATGAAGATATGCAAGCGTAAGGTTCTACATTTGATCGATGAAATAATGCACATGGTTCCGGACATCTCTACCCAACCTATGTGTTCTACAGCATCTTTGGTTTCATTGGATTCACAATCAATCCCATCCTCTGCACCAGTGGAGTAGGGTTTGGAGAACAACCCCCCAACTCCACGAGCCAATATCGAGGCAGTTCAGCAAGTTATGCAGAATCCACCCAACTATAAAACTCACAATAGCGATTATGTGAATTCTCCGATAAGTGCTTACGGAAGTTGTTACAGTAAACTGATTATATATTGACAAATACTGAAAATTGCTACTAGGCTTTATTAAGTAGACTTAAATTATTATTTTTGTAATACTACTGTATTTGATATTTTGTACTTTAATTATTATTAAACGTTATTTTAAAACGACTCTACTATAAAATGAGTAGATATAGCATTAGATTGGGACAGACCTAATACAGTAAAGGATCAAATTATTGGAACTAATTTGGGGACAAATATTTGTGACAATCGGAAGTTCAAATAATAGAACCCGAACCATTCCGATAGTTGGCGTTCTATTACACCAAATAGCCCCACAAGAGGTAGGGAAAAAAACGTAAGATAGGTGTGACAATAAAAGCTTATCTCCAGTGGCGGCTCCTGAGTAAATCTTAAGGGAGGGCGCTCTATTAAAAATTGCCTAGTTATACTCCATTCACGGTAGGAATTACTCTCTGAAAGGTCTTTTTTCCTACCAATATCCTACTATATAACATATTTCTGGTAGGGAAAAAGGCCTTTCAGAAAACAATCTCTACGCTGAACAGACCTTAGGTGAACAACGGCTTACCTTATAGGCTACCAACCTATTACCATCCTATATTTAACTTAAAAACTACACTTAAAAATTATAAAAAGCATGGCGTTATTAAAAGTAAATAAAAGCTATAAGTTATAAAAATATATCCAAGCACTTGGTTCGAATTCGAAGTGAAATCCACACAGACACAAACAAAAAATATATAAATAGGTTCTTAATACTATGTAATGATACTGTTTTGGACCCCTCTCATATATTTAAAAAATCATGGACAAATTGTATTTTTCTTTAAAGAACTCGATGTAAAATATCCTTTTAATACTTCATTCATGGAGAATCACGCGCTTTTAGAAATAATTTCAATACACTACGTTTTAAAATATATTTTTTTCTAGTAAAGATCAACTCCGTTGTATTAGAAAAATGCATGTGACGTGCTGGCTCCCTCTACCCAATAGTAAGCTAACCTTCACAACATCAGGTTGCCAGGAACTTTTCTATTAGTTTATTATTATTATTATTATTATTATTATTATTATTATTATTAGCACCGCGTCTTACTACCCGTTCGGGTTATACGCACTTACGCTAATGTGTAATGGTAGGGTGATTGTGAGATGAAATGAGGGACCTACAGTTTAACGTGGAATCCGAACCACGGTGGAGGCCTGGCATTTCTATTAGTTAGTTTTAACACTGGTGACAAGGGGTCCAAGAGGCAAGAGGCCTTCCCAGCTACCCCCGGGCTCAGAGACCCCTAACAGTGCAACCACTGATACCCATCAGAACCGGAACCTTTTCGCCGGACGTGGGCCGAGGTCCACGAGTGCCGTTCCGGGTACTCGGGCACCCGAAACCAGTGTCAGCCCTTCTATGCCAGCCTGCCTTGGGTTACTTGAGAAAAAAAACTCCACTGGGTCCTCCTGGTGATCGCCCAATCACGAGGAAGTCAGGAGCTCAGCTTCCGAACAGTCGTATCCACAAACCTTGTTCTCATAAGTCCCAGAACTTTATCCCCCCAGGTATTGGCTGTCGCCCCCTCAGCACCATTTTTGAGACCGACTGTCTGGAGTTGGGGACCTCGAGGAGGTGCCCTGACCAGTTGTCCCCGCTACACGGGTACGTACTACCAACCGCTTAGTGCATGTCGAGGAGCCTCGCACACAGATGACCTTATAAGGGCCTTAGCTATACCGGTCACATTGCCCAGGGGCCGCCCTGACAGTATTTTTAGAGATTTGTCAGTACCGGAAGGTGGCAAAGACAGTCTAGTGTTCATTTATATGGAACGTACGCGGACCCAAAACGCGTACGTCAGGCTGGGTTTTTACGACTAGGCACCGTGACCTCATGAAGCAGTAAGACAGTAACTGACAGTGCTGGTAATATATTAATAAGCAGTAACATAAGTCTACATAGCAAACAGTACTCAGAACGCTGAACGTGTAATATCACACAAATACAATCCGCAATTTAACAAAAATTGTGTCATTTTATATAATATCTTTAGTACCGACGGTGTAATCAGTTAAATAAATCGTGTGCAACATCAAAACTCTTGCTCATTTCATAATTATAAATATCAAATATACTCAGATCGTAACCGCGAGTAAGTGCGCAGTAAGACATGCTCGCGTCGTCATCATCGCAAAACCCAGTATCGTTATATATACTGCTCAATAACAGGGCAATATCTCATTATAAATCCGTAGCATCTTAATTGGCGCCGTATCGTGGGTCAAATA
Organism: Timema californicum; assembly: GCA_902141385.1. Classification (NCBI taxonomy): domain Eukaryota; kingdom Metazoa; phylum Arthropoda; class Insecta; order Phasmatodea; family Timematidae; genus Timema; species Timema californicum. The sequence continues at coordinate 44,610 of CABFOW010000690.1, forward strand.
TCAAATATCTCAAAAATAAAATTCCATATCTTCATAATTGGCGCCCAATCGCGGGACAATATAATCCAATATCACCATAACTATCTTGAACACTATACATACAATATACTTTAGAATCAGTGTATCATTAAATTTATCGTTTGAAAGAAAAATCTATTCTTCGGTTTTGGTCTGAAATGAATTTTTCTGTTATGTACTAGTTTATTAAGTCTGGTATCTCGCGAATCATTGACTGTTCTATAGACAACATGGCCAAAGCATTTAATCTGTCTTCACTCATGGGCTTTCTTAACCAAATAACAAACACACAAAACAGAATAAAGAGTTACGTTCTTTACACCCCCATATCCACAGCTTTTTATCAAATAGTTCTTATCAATTGTGCCAAATACAATTTGTTTCTGAGTAAGAGGAATTTTATTGTTAAATTAATAAGCGATCCAAAAGAAGAAGAAGTAGTAATGCAACTAGACAAAACAAAGTTAAACAGAAACAAACGCAAACATTAGACAACACATTTTGTAACAAAAATTGTTTAAAAAAATTGTGTCCTTCTGCCTCAATGCATCCTCTGAGTCTGCGTTGCGTACTTTGTTGAGCACACATGAAGTGTTAGGTATTGGCTCATATCCATTTACGATAAACTCTCTTAAAACTTGAACATCAGGCACAGGAGCTGAATAAACAATGGACTTTAAACATCCTCAGAGATAAAATTCCACTAGGTTCAAATTTGATGATCGAGCATGCCCCTCAACGGATCGCCCACGACCAACCAATATTTGAGGAAAACCTTTAAGAACCCTAAAACTAAGCGTTTCTAGACTCACGTTTATATGAACTTTTCTTAATATCTGGTGGATGCGAATAAGCCCCTAGAATATTTGACACCAATTAAAATACACCCTGTATCTATCAAGTGCGTGGCCCGCAGATAAAACCTTGTAATTTATCGAAGAGCTTCAATTATAAGAGGTGATATGGAACCCGAAACATGAGGGCCATAAATATAGAAATGTGGGGCATGATGCATGGACTCGACTGTAAACGATATTTGCTACACCAAATTAAAGAAGAAAAATAATGGAACCCATGATTGTGATTCAGTAGTGATGACAAGACCAAAGGTTCCACATTGTTTCAACAAACCGAATGTGTCACAAATCTGAACGAATCACGCGCCGTGTTTTCACCCTTTGTCGGCCAGAAGGCGATCCATCGCGAACTGCTCTCCAGTTCCCTGGTTCGATGAACCACGTACCGTGTAACTGCGCAAAGTGTTGAGAAAAGAGGAGTTAGTATATTCAGGCGTAGGTTACTTATCCCACTCTTGAAAAGAATCTGCTTCTTGTAGGGGATAGATACTCTTAGGGCTTACAGGAGGGGTGGAGGTAGAGGGAGAGAGAGATATCAAGAGTTGAGATTTTATACTATCATGGTTGAATGGTTTGAGGCGTTACTCTCTTAGTAAACTGGACTGCCGATTAATCCCCGTCAGATGTATTCAGGGTGTTTTCTTAAAATGGTTTCGTTCTCTCTTCTTCCGTGTAACTGTGGGTATACTTCCTTTAAAATTATACCTTCCTCATCTCTAGCATACTAGCGTAGCTCACGTATGTGTATAACCTGGAAGAATAGTAAGACGTGGCGGGGGAAACATATTAAAATGTATTCTATTATATTCAAAAATGTATGCCGGATTGTTTAAACACTGTTCAATTAAAATTTTAGTTCATATAAACTGTACGCAAAGCCATTTTCTTAAAATAAGTTTAATTTTTGTTATTCACAAAAATAAGGATTAAACCAACGATCGTGTAGATGTGCACCCAATGTTTTATTTAGTGCAAATTTTATAGGAAACAATATAACACATAGTTTTATTATTTATTAGTACAGTTGTCATAAAGAATAAAGCCCTCCTGAGTCAAAGATGGCTGCTTTATCCGATAGCCCGTGATCTTAATTGATCACACATGATATTATGTTGCTGACTATTTACACACGTCCATCACAGAATTTGTCTTATAATATGAGTGGAGGATAGACCTTAGCACGGGGCAACTACTGGATAGCTCAGTGATACGAGAATTGGTGAGTAAACTTAAGGTTTCGGGTTTGATTCCCGTGTCCGGGTGTCATTTTGCAATTTAAAGAATACTTTGTTTTACGATCAACTTTGATAACATTTTACTATATTATCGTTGCTGTTTCATAGTTATTGGTAAGATCAATCTATTAAAAGTGACAGCTGTAGATAACATGGGTAGACGTATGGATATATGACAGTGGATCTAGTAACGTTTATTCATGAGGTGGAATAAATAGAATTGACTCAATATGAGAAATAGGTGTAATAAGGCTCTATGAAAATGGAACTGTAGTTGCACTGTCTCTATTTCGTGATAGTTACCATCATTATTCAGTCACAAGTTTCTCTAGTGAATTAAGTACGGAAATAATGTATAAATGGGACATGAAAGATCATACGGCCGAGGCTTGGCAAACTAGTTTAAAAACCTGTTTAATGATTTACAAAGTAATTGGTCGCCACCTCTCTCGCCCCTATCTTCGCTGTCGGGTCTGCTGGTGCAAGTCGAACCTGATTAGACCAGTCTGCAGGCTTAGGTGCGCGCGCGACCCGCCGCTTGCTTTGGAGCATTTCTTTTTAAATTTTAATGTAGGGTGTTTAACGTGCCTTTTCTTTACCGACTAACATCGATGGACTGGGAAAATATATATGATGTAAAAGCAGAAACACGAAAGAACAAGATTTTAGTGACGTCAACAAACCGCACCACTGGAAAGAGTTAGCCCCTCATTCTGCCCTAATTTCTGAAAACTACTCTCCGAACCCAACACCCAAACTACTGATACTAAATTCTCCATTCCATGCTCATCTACGGAAATCAATCACTCATCCCCAAATTGGCCCATGTGGGTTTTTCCAAATGGGGGCGGATTGGAGTCCCATCTGCCGGGGGTGTGGCACCCCATCCCTCAACAGAAAATTTCAGGAGTTTAACCTTGTGGGAGAGAATTTTAGAGCATTTGAATATTACTCTTGAGTTTCAAGAGCCAATTTTAGCAAGAAAAAAAATCTGAAAAATTAACAAAAAATAAAATAAAATTATAGCCGAGCTTATTGAAAGAAAAACATAATATTTTTAAAGGTTTATTGAACAGAACAGAATAGAAAGAAAGCTGTTGAATGGGGAATGAGAGGAAATCTACGTTTTATTATTTTTATCTGTTAACTCAGATATTGATGATTCAAAGTTATTAGCAATTTGGAACCAGATCCTAAATATACAAAAATGTTTTCATAAGAATTTAAAAAAAGAAGTAAATATTGTGTTTATGGGCATTTAGGCTCATCCCATTCTTCGATATAATAAACAACTTTAATTTTTAAACAATAGGACGGTTTTTTAATGTTCTTAGCACCACGTCTTACTACCCATTTGGTTTATACGCCTATGTACTAATTACGCCAGTGATTTTATGGATTAAGGGGGTTATATTTAGAGGAATTGTAACCAAAATTGCGTGGAGGGAGAGTAGACATCAATTTAAAGAAAAGTCACCCTCAGTACACCCGACCGAGATTCAAACTCCCATTTCCTCGCCATTGGCAGTCTAGTCTACTGCTAGAGTAGCGCCTTAGACCATGCGGCCACCGAAGCCAGTATGACGTCGATTCATTCAGGTTTTATAAATTATTATTATTAATACAATTATGAATCCGACACCTTAGCTCAGTCGGTAGCGTGTCTCTCTATTGAGCTAAGGGGCCCGGCTTCAATTCCCGACATGGCCGAAAAATGTATCATTGGTTAAATGTGGGTTTACCCTTTCATATTGATAAATTAAAGGCTCGGGACTGGATGTTGTGCCTGTCCTAGTCAAGTTAGATTATAAATACATTTTTATGAAGCTACGACAAGCCTAACAAGACGGTAGTGGAAGATATTTATGGCTTGAATAAAAAACTGACCACAGGCTGGAAACAGTAATGTACGTAAAAAATGTATTATTATAAAATTAATATAATTATTGTAATGGCTTTTTTCTACAAAAATAAAATGTAAGTTATAATATTGTAATCGTACCACAGACGTCGCTTCTACAAAAAATAGTAAGGAAATTAGTGTTTCTATCAACTTTTGAACAGACACATCAACCAGTCCCCCACTAAACTACATATTATTTACTAATATAATATTGTAGTTATTTTTAAAATTAAGGTATTTAACGTGCACTTTCTAAAACGACTGATTATTTCAGCACACAACTCATTAACTAACGTAAATATACTACAGACACAACACTCAGACCCCTGTCGTTAATTTATCACTGTGAAAAGGGGAACACCCATATTTAACTAAGATAATTTTTTCGGCCATGCTAGGAATCGAACCCCAGACATTTAACTCAGTAGCCAGACACACTACCGACTAAGCCAAGAAGTGGGTTACCATTACTCCTGGGTCTTATTTGGACTGTTGCCATGTTACTTTCTGAAGTTTTCACGTGTTATGCCTGCCCCCCCTCTCCCCNCCTGCCCCCCCTCTCCCCCCCCCCCCACACAAATTATTAGAATTCGGCAGACATCTTTCCGCACACACAGTTACAGCTCTTAGAATATTTGGGGGCACTATCAAATGCCCCACTTAGTTTTTACTATGCTTTCTCAATTTAAAATAGAGCTAATAATTGAGAGCTCCTTTTTCTGATTAGCTCATTTATAATGGCTTTTATAAACTTGTAACTATTCAGCTATTTTATCACTATTTCAAATACAAACTTTATAATAAATGAGAACGAAATCACAATTATTATTGTATTGGTTGTATATTTGATTAGTTGTTAGATAGTTATTTTGATTAGTTTTTTAATGTGGTTCTCCAAACAAATCGCTATTAATTTATTTTAAATACTCGACCACAGAGAGTATGCCACAATTCAAACAACTTTTTTTTTAATTCATATTTTACAACAATCACCCAAACGTTCTTTGTTGCAGACAGCAAAGTAAAAAGTATACAACTTCACTGGGCATTGACCCACTACGAGTTTAGACGTCTGCACGTGGCTGTAGTGAGAAACCACTACCGAATGCCTCACGAGAGGCCATTGAACTCTCAAGCCCTTGACGATGCAATAGAACGACATTGGCGGCGCGCGCTGGTTGGTCTGTTCAAAAGACGAACACAATGGCGTTCTTCTCATTGGCTGTCAGCCTTTTATTCCTCTTTTAAAATGCGTAGGACAGATTAATATTATTTTATATTAGGTAACTTAGATACTCTGACAGGAAATTACTTTTATCTTGATTTATAATTATCTAAATTAATAATTTTGCTTTTCAAACAATTATAAAAGCGCATGAATGAAATTTCGCGTTATAATCGATACTAGTCCATGCGCGTTTGTGCCCGTGTAAGGATGAGGGGACAAAAGTTAGAAAAGGATGGAGTTAGATAGCGGTTCGTGGTGCAATCGAAAGTGAACTAAAAAAAAAGTAAAAATACAGAATAAAAATTTTGCGGCCTTGACCATTCTCAACTTATGCAATTTTAGAGAGGTCTGCTTGATTAAATGTTTCCGATAATGTAATTATCTGTTTACTACTTTAAATCTTACCAAATTAAATCTTCTGAGCTATAATATGATATAATTTTGAAAGTATAGCAAAATTTAAAATAAACATTATTTTTTAAACTTATTTAGACCAATGGCAGTAAGTAGGGAAGTGAATCAGTTCGGATTGCCAACGTATGAGCCTAAGTTCTGTTGCCAATATTAACAAGAAATAACTAGTAGGATTCCGTTTGAGAAAACCTTTTAGAATATACAAACCTATTTTTTCGTGGGCAATATTGATAGCATTCTTATACTGTTAGTGTTTTTTTATAGATACACTATCATAAAAATTGACATATAAAGATCACATGACTTGACTTCTGAATACGTGAACGAAGCTCTAGGAACTTTTCCAGCTGTCAGATAAGATTCTGCCTATAAAAATGGATTAACAATGTTTTTATTTTCCACCGCGTCTTACTTCGTGTTCGGGCTATCCGCATGGTATAAGGATAAGGAAGATAACATAATTTAGAAGGAAATGTATCCTCGGTTGTGTATTTAAAAAAACACCCTCGATATATTCTGCCTGGATTCTAAAGCCGATCTCCACCAGCACAAACCAGGCTGGGTTAGACGCCATTAGCCCAATGACGCGGGCTTGTGTTTATCTTAATGTATTCATTTAATTTAAATATAGTTATTTAATCGGGTGAAATTTAGATGAAACACTTTGTCTTAAGGCACTTGACCGGGTTACAAAACTATTAATAATTTACAAACATTTTAAATTTAAATAACGAAACTTACGTAACTAAAATATTAATAAAACGAGTCATCAAATCTTAACAATTAATGTAGATATATCATAGTTAAATCAAACAAACACACAATCATTATCATCAAATAAATTGTTATAATTCAGGTTGTACGCCTATATACTAATTAAGCTAATGTGTTAAGGAAGAGGAATGTGGAACTTAGAAGAAGTGTCCCCACTTTTGTGAGGAGGGAGGGATAAAAACCATTTTGGGAAAACTATCTCAGCACACCCAATCGAGATTCGAACCTCGGTCTCCTCGCCATCGGTAACCTAGTCTACTGCGTGATTAGCGCGTTAGACCACGCGGCCAACGAAGCGTGTGAAATCTCGTATTGACTTGCCATGACGTCACAGGTAGGTAAAGTCGTTAATAAACCATACATTCTACACAATATTGCAGATGTACACATTTATTTCCCATAAAAGTAATCTCGCCCTGCCAAGACGCAGATCTGAGGGTGAAGGGAAAGGAGAAGCGTCTCTCCAATGATAGCTTTGAGCATGCGCACATCGCAGGCTGGCCAACGCGCGGCGGTCTCTTGGCTCGCGTCAATGAGAGCTGTAGCAAATAATTTGGCAACAAGCTAAGATAATATATAAAAAGATGGTATCGTGTTTTTAAAAACACCCATTACTGAAAGTGGAGTTATTAGCACCTCGGACAGCACTTGTACCCCGAAATCACCGTCAGACTTGGTGTAATGGAGTGAGTGCTTGCCTCGAGACCCAATGTTCGTAGGTTCAAACCTAGCCGGGATTGACGGATATTTCTTGTGCGATAAAAATCCGTAGCACAACTTCCTTCGTAGGGGAATTAAGGCTGTCGGTCCCATGTCGATTGTGGTATGGAAAAGAAGTCTGGAAAGTATGTGAAAATAGCTTTCCCGGAAGAATTAGTAGGCCCTTTCGATCTCGCTCATAGAAATTCTCGTGTGCTGATATACTCTGTTCTGAAAGTTATTATTATTAGTACTATTACCGCGTCTTACTTACGCACTTACGCTAATGTGTAATGGTAGGGTGATTGTGAGATGAAATTGAGGACCTACAGTTTAACGTGGGATCCGAACCATGGTGGTGGCCTGGCATTCCACACATTCACAAGTTGTGATTAATACAAGTCTTGTCAAAGGAGAAGAAAGGGTTTGGCAATCAGATAAATCTGTGCCGGGACCGAGGATTGAGCCCCGGACCCCCAGCACAGAAGGCTGACACCTACCCCTAGACCGCTAGGTCACCAAGTGCATATTAAATACACCAAATATAAAAAACAAAAATAAAACAGTCATCCTCTGAACTTGAATTAATTGTCAGTTTTTAGTCTCCAGAGGGTGGTAGAACATCCCCGAGTCACTCACGTGCTCGTATTGAGATTAATCCAACTCGTAACGGTGGACACGTGGGCTAAAAGTCAAGCTCGTTTGGTTTGGTCCAATTCGTGACGGAGAGTTCAAATCCAGGACGAGTGCATACCTTGATTTTTACTACGAATGGACATATGAAAGCTAAAAATAGTTACTGTACCGGTATCTAGTTTCACGTATTTATACGTGAAGTCATGTGATATTCGACTGTCACTTTTGATAGATATTTTCAATACCTATAACAACATAGTAGTAGTAGTAATAATAATAATAATGAAAAATATTACCAAAGTTAAGTTGAGAAAAAAGTTTGTACTTTCTAAAAGGTTCTTCAAATGTCCAGTAGTAAGAAAATCAAGATTTACTTAAATATTTCCCTATCTCTTCCTCACGCAAATACGGGTACATTTCCTGCAAACTCTATAATTCTCGTACCTATACCAATAGTGTAACAAAACGCGGTACACAAAAATCAACAATTTGATAATAATTGAATACGGAGTATTCTATTTTTTCTCTATACCAGTGGTTTCCATCCTTTCACATATCGCGGCCCCCTGATCCCCCCCTCTTTCTCCCCCTCCCCCGTCACATGAGGGGAAATAAAAAACAAAAAAACACATGTCTAGTGTTCTAAGTAAATCTTGATTCATACGTTCGCTGAAAATAGAGCAGGATTTACCTGAGTGGCGCAGCAATTTACACACTGTATGTTGACCCCTGATGCATTGCAACTCAGCTGATTATCAACGTATTTTATTTTCTAGTGGATAAACAAATATTCTAGATCATTCTCCCGATGGGTGTTTTCTAATTATAACGCTCTGTTGTGGCACAATCCAATACAGAGATACACACGCTTTACATTGACGGGTTATTTCAATTTTCAAATCTTCTCGTAACAACCAACGAAGCTCTCTGCTTGCTTTCTAGTGCTACAGCGCATGTTCGCTGATTTGACATTTGATTGGTTCTCCCGTGCTTAAGATCTCAGGCAGAGCGAACGAAGAAAAGATGAGTTTGGAATTTAGCGTAACAGCCCACGCCGATGAGTCTGAAATCTTATGATTGGCTTAGAACTCGTCACGTGACCACGTTTCAGTTCTGCTCTTGTTTTTCGGCGAACATGTGAATCCACAATAGCCAATTTTCTATTAATAAAATAGACAAATGTTTAAGTCTGAAAGTAATAAAAAAAACATGTTTGAGTAAATTGTGAACAACAAATATTTGTTGTGCAGGTTGACTCCGAAACAATTAGACGATTAGCAACTCGAAAATTAACACTAATTGACTCAATAACTCAATAAAAGCAAACCACATACTAGTGTTTCACTTTTTGAACATAATGTCACTGAGGTGACCTCCACCGGACGTCAGACAAGCCTCAGGACGTTGTCCATCACTTTCCTCAGCATAGGTCGTCTTTGTTTCTGACCCACCCTGTATGATGTGAAAACACAATTAATAAAAAATAACTTAATAATCTAGATTAGTTTCGCGGATCTCCACAGGACTCTTCATGGACCCCAAGTTGGTAACTTCAGCCTGATAGTATTCTAGTAGGAACAATTATTTTAAAATACAGGCATATTTTATTTCTTTGTGGTCAACATTGATAACATTTTACCATTATTATTATTATTTTATTATTTTTTAAATTGAAAAACGACACTTCGACCCGGGACTTTTGGATTAGTACGCAATATAATATATTAATTGATCACCCATTTGTAGAGGACGATTTCCGCACGTCCATCACAAATTCTGCCTTAAAATATGAGGGAAGAATGACCCTAGGTAGCGGATGACTCCTGGACAGCTCAGTGGTAAGAGTATTGGCGTGATAAGCCAAAGGTCTTGGGTTCTATTCCCGTGTCAAGGTGCCATTTTCAAATTTAAACATATTTAGATGCGGCTATAACCCTAACTAACAAATATAGTAGTTTGGCTATTTAATCCATTATATTATTAGTTATTTTATTATGTATTGATAATATAATTTTAAAGTTATAGCTGCATATCATATGGATTGACGTATGAATACTGTCAAAAGAACAAATCTTTCCGGTTTAAATCGAACTACAGTTGTTGTTTTTAATGAAAACCTAGATATTTGTTGTTGAGAATTCTAGTTACTTTCACTACGCGATAGTTGGCTAAACTGCTCGAAACCTCGCTCGTAACGCTGCCTGCCGGGAATTACACAACCAGAAAGATGGAACCACATCAACACTTTGAAATAAAAAAAGAGGAAAAAGTAATAAAAGGTAACGTCGTTTCAAGGACTTTTCGATGTACTTCCCTCTTGAGAGGATGATGTATGACTAGACGGAAACCTTGGATACACGGACTTACCAAGACATAGGGAGTATTGGTTCAACCATTGATAGCTCCAGGATAGTCTTTCAGAAGGAAGGGAGAGGGGCGTCAAGACTTTCATTACATCATAATGGTGGTTGTGGAAGAGAGTGACATAAAGTTGTAAATAAAATATAAATCCAATTCCAATATTTTATTTTATTTATTTGGGGTATTTAACGTGCAATTTCTGAACCATCTGATTATTTCGGTGCACAACTTACACATACATGCATACCTCATCCCGGCGTTCCCTTACGAGATAGGCAACAAACTGTGCCTATAGCTCACAAAACAACAACTCTGTACTTAATCCATCCTCACGAACTTCCTCCACACTTCTATATTCTTCGCTTCAACAACATCCATACACCGAGTAATGCATGCTCTTTTATTCTTAAAACTCTTAATGTTTCTCTTTTTCACACATTCGTCTACAGCCACTTCTTACTTGACCTACCCCTTCCTTTTGATCCACACACTCCATTCTCATATATTAACTTCGTCACTCGATTCACACTCATCCTCTCAACACGTTCAAACCAAGACGTTTCTTTCACATTGACCTATTGGATTCCCTTTCAAACCTCACTCCTTCAGCGCCCATTTATTACTGTCTCTGTCCGTGTGAGTTTTTCCCACATACATTTCTTAGATATCTCATTCCAACCGCATTCATTGCTATGTACTGCAATATGTGCCTCTTTCAATTCTGCTTCATTCTTTGCAATAGTCCCCACATAACCAACTATTTTCCGAGCTGCGACCACCCATCAGTCAATTTCACCCTCCATTCTTCCATTTTTACCAAAAAAAAATTACCCAGATGCACAAAATCATTCACTTTTTCTAACGGTTTTCCATTTATACTAAACTGTCAATTATTTACCGATCCGCCCTTATCAAAAACCTTAGTTTTGAAGACATTTATACGAAGATCCATCCTGCCTTTCACCACATTCAAATGATTTAATGCATTCTTCAAGTCACTTTCATTCTCAGCCATTAATACGGCATCATCTACATATAATATCACGTTCACATTCCCACTGTTCATCACAAGCATCCCTCATACACTTATCAATGAATACATTAAAAAACACTATGAAGCCATAACACAAAATTGTCTAACGCCCTGTTCAGTGTCAAACCATTCGCTTAAAGCTCCTCACGCTTTACTCCCATCATTCAGTTCCATAATTGTATTTACTAACCATGCATCCACACCATACTTTCATAGAACATTCCTTAAAATACTCCTAGTCATACAATCGTACGCCTTCTCTAGATAAACGAATTTAAAATAAACTTTCTTACTTACTGCCATACATTTCTCAATCAGTCGTTGCAACGCCAATATCTGGTCCATGCAACCTCTATCTGACATGAAACCACATTGCACACCCCAAATCTTGTCCGTAGTATTTTCACGCACCCTCTTAATTAAGACTCTCCCAAAAACTTTGCCTGAAATAATCAACAAACTAATAACTGCCCTATAATTTTTACATTCACTCATACTGCCTTTGCCTTTGTACAAAGGAACAATGACAGCATTCTTCCAGTCGCAACGAACATTTGAAATCCCAGCACATACATTGAACAACTCCCAACAACTCAGTAATACCATGCCCCCCACACTTTGGCGTTTCCCTTGTGATCCCAGGTAGACCCGTAGCTTTGCCTTTCTTGAACACTTTCATAGCTTTTAACACCTCAGCCTCGTTAATTCTTTCACCCATTATAACATTTTTTACCATTTTCTGCTAAAGACAATTTTTTCTTGTTTCAGGGGAACATAAAACATCTTCATCATAATCTCTAGGTCGAAAATGTTCACGATTACAATTCTTTCTTTCTGTATGAGAAAGTAAAAACCCAACCCGCCTGATAGTTATTCTGATTATAACAATGAAATGCTACAGTTGAAGCACCGTGCTGTATGGAGCAGAAAGGTGTAATCTTGGAAGATGGAAAATAAATACTTGGAGAGCTTTGAAATGTGGCACTGGGGAAGACTTGAGAAGGTCAGATGGATTGACAGGGTGACAAATGAAGTCACAAGAAGAGTGGGTGAGAAGAGAAACATTTTGGATGTGATTCTTCGGTACAAAGCAAACTGAATCGGCCACATCCTTAGGAGGAACTGTCTTCTGTACGACGTCATAGAAGGAAAGGGTGAGGGAAAGAGGAGCGTAGGAAGAAGGAGGATTAAAATGTTGGATTACTTGGAGGAAAGAAGAAAATTCTGAGAGCTCAAGGAGGAGGCAGAGGATGGAGCGCATTGGTGGTCTAAGCTCATTGACAAAAGGAATTGATCAATCGTAAGACAGAACACCTAATACAAAACTTAAAAATAAATTATATATACACTCTGTTTACCCTAAAATGTGTAAATCCTACCGTAACTGCTTACACTATGGCCCTATCTTATAAATTACACCATAGTAGAACCAAGCAAGGTGGAAACCTTACCGTGACTGCTTACACTATGGCCCTTACTTATAAACTAAACCATAGTAGAACCAAGTAAGGTGGAAGCCTTGCCGTGACTATTTACAATATGGCTCTATTTTATAAATTACACCATAGTAGAACCAAGCAAGGTGGAAGTCTTACCTTGAGTGATTACACTATGGCCCTATCTTAAGCTGTATCATGAAAGGTAAACTTGATCCCGTTCCGGACACACATGTTTATATATACAAAAATATGCTTGTATTATATAATTAAAAAAGGTCTATAAGTACTTTCTTCACAAACAATCGTGTAAATACTGTCATTTTAGTGTAAATCTATAGTTCGAGATTGGCCCGAGCTCGTTCGACTCTTCTGTGTTTCTTGAACGCTATAGAAGTGAAAATAAAGTTATAAAGCTCTAAAAATAAATAGTTAAAAGAGTATATTTATTTATGTTGAAACAATAATAAAGCTGTTGTTGGCATTACAAATTCACGGACACACAAAATTCATTGTTGGGGAGATTTTCCTTCCCTAATAATAGTCGATATAATATTAGTGATGAGCAGAAATACCCGTCGTGACCCCTGGCAACACTTTTGATTCAAACATACAGAAAAAAAATCTTCATTTTATTTATTTCCGACCCAGTCAAGAAGAAATAAAATGAATTAATTTTAAATAATTCAATTCTTATTTAAAAGATTCCGGCTTCTATGTGCCCATGTTCTTGCACAGGAGCTATTAATTTTTCAAATTCAAGCCTTCTGCGTGCGATAGATAGCGTGCAACGCTCATGACACACAAACAAATTCTGTATTTTATTTTTTTGCGGTATTTTAACGTGCACTTTATGAACCGAATGATTACATCAGCGCAAGAGAATTTCTATGAGCGAAAGTGAAAGGGTCTACCAATTTTGCCGGGAAAGGTATTTTCTCACACCTTCCAGGGTTCTTTTACATGCCACAATCGACATGGGACGGGCGGCTTTACTTCCCTTCCGAAGGAAGTTGTGCAACGGATTTTTATCGCTCAAGAAAAATCCACCGACTCCGGCTTGGTTCAAACCCATGAACATCGGGTCCTAATGCAAGCACTTGACCCCAATACCACCGAGGTCGACATTATTTTATTAATATAGAATATAAAAGAAATATGAATGAAGATTCATTTAATTTTAGTCCTATTTAGTCATCAATTATCATATATAGCATAACTAGAAAATTTGATTAGTAATTTCAAGAGGGAGTATTAAACTACCAAAATCTTCTTCCCCCTCCCTATGAATACGATCATTAGATTCAACCCCCGCCGATAGATCAAGTCATGTTATCTACAAATGTCACTTTTGATAGATAGTATCATATTTTTATAAATAAGAATAATAATGAATTAAAATATGATAATTATTGCTGACCACCAAAATAAATGTTTGTATTTTTTTTAAATACCTCACTATCAAAATCCAACCCGCAGACTATTTGCAACTTATTTAAATAACCCATGTCACTCTATGAAATATGCAGTGCATTCAAGTAAGAAAAATAGTATAGAAAATTATCTCACGGGGATTCGCGAAATATTCGCGGCTTTGATAATACTCCCTGACGCTATACGCAAGCTGCAGTGCAACCAAGTAAGAGAAACAGTATCGAAAAGTATCTCACGGCGATTCGCGAAATATTCGCAAATTTTTGCAATACCCCCTGATGCTATATGCAAGCTGCAGTCCATTAAAGTAAGAGAAACAGTATCAAAAAGTATCTCACGGCGATTCGCGAAATACTCACAAATTTTACAATAGCCCCTGACACTATATGCAAGCTGCAGTGTATCAAAGTAAGTTATTATCAATTGCTTATGTTATGCGTGGCCTATACCTGTTTAGAACCTTATATCGTTTTGAAATAGGTTAAATTAAGTTAGGTTGGGTTAGTTTAATATAATATCTAAAACAGAATTTCAGTTAAGCTTGTAAGTAGATAGGACAATAATTTCCAGTTCATGTAATTTTTTTTTTTCCTAGTTCGTGAAATGATCAATAAAATAAGCCAGTTCAAACACACAAAAAAAGGACGAAAGTTTTCCCAATTCGTGAAATGGACAGTTTTAATTATTGGGGTGTAAAATACATGTAATAGGCTCTAAAAAAAACTACCTCGTGGTATAGTGGTCACTGATCAGAGCCCCTGTCTGCTGAACTAGACGTCTCGGGTTCAATTCCCGGCTGGTATAAGGGGAATTTTTTTTCTCGAAAGGAGAATAATTCCCATAGTCATCAGGGTTTGGTTAGTTAGGTTTAATTTAGGTTAAGATCTTAATTTTATCTATCTACCACGTCATGTGCACTATCAACATCCCTTCAGCTCATCGGGGCAAGGAAAGAGCCTCCAAGGAAAGGATGTACGATTAGTACATTCGGGCGTCCCCTGAGCAACGGTACATTAGTACTGGCTAATCTACTGGGCTACATATTGATGTAGACCAGACACGCAGTTATTATTATGAATAGGCTCTTGGTGCCGCCTCTCCAAATCAGTAGGTCGCAAACCACCACTGCAGAATATTTCCGACTTGAATTGATTGTATGTAAAAGGTTCATCGCTATGACTAGGATGAGTATATTGGCCCTAACCAACTATAGCTCTGACGATGATGTGTTCAAGAGGCGTGCGTTATTGCGGGTCCGGTCGGGCGCTATCAGTAGAACAGAAAGTGAAAGCGGTCTAACATCTTCCCTCCCTAGCCTTGAGGAGCATCTGAAGGTTAGTTTCAAGGGCTCAGGTTGAAGGTCCTTGCATCACCGGGACACCAGCCCACAATCCACCACGACTAGGTCGCCCCCTCCTGTCCAATTGCCCGGGGAGAAACCAACATTCACTTTCTAAATATGGCGTTGATGAAACTCGTCCCTGAAGGGAGGTGATTGATTAGGACTCTGAGGGACCAGGGTTAGATCTCATTCGTCGTATTGTCAGGCTGCAACTCCAACTCCTCGTACTAGGGCTGAAGTGTTTGAGGGTATTTTCAAGTGAGTTTTAATTATTTCTTACATATGATTGTTCGTTGGAAATAATTCAATTTGTGTTCTCTAGATTAGAAAAAAATTGTTCTAAAATAAACATTGTTGCAGAACTTCTTTAGTACGTCCGTTTTTTACACAAGAAAATCATGTTTATTGAAATTTTAAGTATCTACCCACACTCGTAATTGATTGTATTGCCTATAATGGAGAAATCGGATTTCTAATCCTGGACGGGTATATTGAGGTTGTTTTTTCTTAAATGGTTTCCCGCTATTGTTATAGGCAAATGCGGGTATATTTCCTTTAGATCAATTATTCCTCGTCTAACACTTTAGCTCAGTTTGTAGCGTGAGCTAAGGTCCCGGGTTCGATTTCTGGAATGGCCGAAAAATGTATCGTTGGTGAAATGTGGGTTTCCCCTTTCACAGTTATGAAGGCTGGGTGTTGTGTGTGTTCTAGATTTAAGTTAGTTTGTAAGTCTTGCGCTGATATAATTAGTTCGTTCAGATATCGCTGGTTAAATACCTAAAAAAAATATCTGTTTTACTTGTTTTACAGAGAAAGTGTATTTTACTAAATGACTAACTTTTGGAAAATCCATTTCGGTGACCACGTGGTCTAAAGCGCTACTCTCGCAGTAGACTAGATTGCCGATGATGGGGAGGTCGGGGTTCAAATCTCGGTCGGGTGTACTGAGGGTGGTTTTTTCAATATGGTTTTCCTCTTTCCTTTCACACAAATGTAGGTATACTTCCTCTAAATATAACCTTCCTAATGCTTAACCCATTAGCGTAATTAGTATATATATATATATATGTGTGTGTGTGTGTACAACCCAAACGGGCAGTAAGACTCAGTGTTAAAAAAAACTTATGAAAACCTAAAATATTTTGGAACCGGCTTTTAAGTTTTGTATCTGACAAGTATCTAATAATATTATCGAGTAAATGAATTTTTTCCGAATAAAATGTTATTTTAAGGTGTTTTATTGGTAAAGCAATTTTAGATGCCGTTTTACTAGTTAGAGATAGAAAATGTGAGGAAGTACTAATGATTGTGTCGTTTGATTTATTACTTTCCAGTGACCCCTTGGAGAAAGAAGTATTGTGATTATCAAAAAACTATAACTCCAGATTTTGATGCATGTCGACGCTTCATGACTCCTTGAAACAGAAAAAGTATTTTTCACGATGCATCTGTCTGTCTGTTACCAGGCCCAGAGGCTAAACCATTTTACCAACCAGGCTAAAACTTGCCATCTGGGTTTTTTATAAGTTTCCTAGGAAGGTATTTTGGGATTAGATACCCATTCCTAAAATTAAGAGTAGTTTAATTAAGGGCAGAAAGAGATAAAAGTGATGTACTCAAAATCTACTTTAATGATTTTTTATTAAAATTCGTATTTAGATACTGTTTAATATTACAGACAAAATAAAGCATTTAATTTTTCCAGGGGGATTATTTAAGTGGATATTTCCAATTTTGATAATATTTCTGCAAATATTTGAAATACAAATAACCTATCTTTGCAAAGCTGTAGTAATATTAAAAATAAATAACTTTTATTTAAAATATATTTTTGTAAAACCAATAGTTCCCAAGCTATAAACAATTATATTTTAAATGGTGGTCTGGAAAATGGTGAGTCGACGACCGTATGTACTAATCGTACATCCTTTCCGTGGAGGCTCTTTCCATGTCCCGATGAGATGAGATGAGATCAGATGAGATGAGATGAGATGATGCTGATAGTGAGTATGAGGGTGATAGTGGGTGATAGTGAGTATGAGGGTGATAGTGGGTGATAGTGAGTATGAGGGGGATAGTGGGTGATAGTGAGTATGAGGGGGATAGTGGGTGATAGTGAGTATGAGGGGGATAGTGGGTGATAGTGAGTATGAGGGTGATAGTGGGTGATAGTGGGTATGAGGGGGATAGTGGTTGATAGTGAGTATGAGGGGGATAGTGGGTGATAGCTAGTATGAGGGTGATAGTGGGTGATAGTGAGTATGAGGGGGATAGTGGGTGATAGCTAGTATGAGGTTGTATAACCAGTGGAAATCCTTAAACCTAACTTAAGCCTAATTAATCAACCAAACCTTGGTGACTGTTGGGGTGGTTCCCCTTTTGAGTAAAATACCCAAATTACAAACCGGGAATCGAACCTGGGACTTCTAGACTCGTAGCCAGTTGTACTGACCACTACACCACGGGGCCGGTTTTGCTCTTTGATGAAACATGATGTTATTTTTTCGATTATGTTTCTGAAACTATGTTTATTATATCGCTTCTCATATCTTGTTTTAAGTAAATGTCTTCATTTTTTTTTGTAAGGTATCGAGAAAGTATGTGGTGTGCTGTGCGTACTATTTATTTTTTCTAGAATGATCCAAGCTTTTGATGGTCCTTATATTCCTTCAGCTGTTTCATCATCTGGTTATAAGCGAGCTGAAAAACGTCCCGAAGAGGAAGATAGAGGAGGAGGGGGGGGGTATAATGAGGCCATCCCAAGTGGAGTTATAGCCTGTTCTTCCCTTCCAACAACATATCAGAGCTTGTAGCGAGATACCGCACGTTCTCGAACGAGGTCATTAGTGACGTAACTCTGGCGGTTTCTTACTGTCTGCTGTTCCGACGTGACACGATACACATATTACTGTCTGCTGTCCCGACGTGACACGATACACATATTACTGTCTGCTGTCTCTACGTGACACGATACACATATTACTGTCTGCTGTTCCGACGTGAAACGATACACATATTACTGTCTGCTGTCTTCAAAGCGGATAGTCGAGAGTTTACTTAAAGTATAGTAGTATTTTGGTACGAAATAAGGCATAACAGAACGGGCTTTCTACAAAAAAAAATGAGTTGAGGGGCTGGTTTGAGGGAAGGGGTACCTAGACTCTAATATATAATATATACATATATTCACGTGTATAATATATTTATACATATATTTATATGTATATATTACTTTACTTCAGATGACCTGGTCGTCTAGGGGTAAGGTGTCGGACTTCT
>CABFOW010000690.1:75603-127620 GCA_902141385.1 Timema californicum
GGGGGGGGGGGGATAGAGGAGAGAGCGCGTGCAGAGTCACCGCCCTACCACGAACTCTAGAGAGGTTGAACGCACTCTATTATCTGCGACAACGAACCTTCTCCGACCCCTCTCCAACAAAATCCTTTCATCCCTTAACACGCAACTATCGCCCTACGAGGAAGGTCAAGCAGATTTTCCTCTAAAAAAAAAATACACTCACAACAAATCTTTTTCCCCTCCAAACCCTTTAACAAAACTACTATCCCTTTCTCTGTGGGTGTTTTTCTTCTTCATTTTTTTCTGACCCCTGTCCGTTTCCTTCACGCGAAACTGTCAGTTTCCTCATATCGGTACGTCCACTGTATGTGTTCTTATTGGTGGAAGGGGGGGCGGGGGAGGAGAGAGGAGAAAACTCTGTTAACAAACCGAATCTTGTGGTTTACGAACCGTTGACCGTCACATAAAAATATATATAAAAAATCGCTATCTTCCACCGAGCAACAATCTCAGAACCGGGTGACCAAACGCGCTACTCTTGTGTTAGACTAGACTGCCAATGATGAGGAGATCGAGGTTCGAATCTCGGTCGGGTGTACTGAGGTTATTTTCCAATGTGACTTTCCACTCTATCTCCCCGCAAGTTCTTGTACACTTCCTCTAAATATAACTTTTATGATCTTTAAAACTATTCGTTTAATCAGTCCATAGGCGTATGACTCGAAGAAGCTGTGTTAAAAAAACGAGTCTTGTGGTTTACGGACTGTTGACCATCACAAAAAAAAAATCTTCCACAGAACAACTCTCTCAGAGAGCCATGGTCGGGAAACAAGATGGTTCACGGCATCCCCAAGATATTTCTTACTTACCCGTTCGTTTAAAAAAATAATTATTACTAACTACTAGTTTAAATAGTTAACAAAAAACAGCAGCACTTTTTAGTTGCTAATGAGACGCGGTTCTCGGACCTACCACTTTAATTTCCCCTTAACCTGTTTTTTTAAAGGACACGTCATCTTTCATGAGGTCATTTTTTTTTCCTTCTTATAAATAGCTGTAGAGTATAATTCAGCGGATGTGAGCTACCGCAAAATGAGGTTTTATACCGTGTCTAAAAGGATCGCAACTAACCCGTTGTTCCCCCCACGGTTAACCGTGGTCTAAGGTCGCCATTCTCGCAATAGATAGGACTGCTGAGAACGGGGATATCGGGTCTAATCTCGGGTCGGGTGGTTTTACACTCTCTCTGCGGGTACATTTCCTAACCTTCCTCATTCTCAAAACTATTAGCGTATTTAGTACATAGGCGCATAACCAGAACGGGTAGTAGGACGCGGTGCTAATATATATTAAAATTGCCAGATTGTAGCTAGTGCAAACTGGGTCAAAATATTTTAAGTGTCACAATTTTATTTCAATTTTTACGTCACATTAAATAAATACCTTTCACATATTACAAAAAAGAAAATAACAGTATTAATAATTTAATTTTTTAAAATATTATCAAAAGTTAACAGTTTAATTACATTTGCGATAAGATTTTGCCCCCTTCATCTTGCACTGTCTTTTCGGTATGTTTTGACTTTTAACACTGTATATTAAATTTAATATATAAGTAAATTTCAAAACCACAAAACAAACGTGACTATCCCTACATTTACACTTACACCCCCACAATGAAGCAATGACGTACAAATCTAAGGAGAATCAGATTCTAAAAGCTAAACTTATAGAAAAGACGGGAATTTCCCGAATTGTGTTATACTTTATATGCATACCAACCTGGCAAACATAATGTTAATATGCCTCCTACATAACCGATTGCGGGGTAAAAGAGACACAACCAAAAGAGGTTAAAAACCGGGACAATCGTGTGTTCCGAAGTGGTCTTTCGGGACACCGGGAATATCATCTAAAAAACGGGACAATCCCTGAAAACCGGGTCGTCTGGCAACCATAATATAACTTATATCTATATAATTGCACATGTGATGCATTCTCTGACCTAATAAAATATTTTTGAATGTTTGTTCTGTCTTAATAAATAACGGGGATTTCTAATGGTAAATAGTTATCTGAGCCATCCTGTATGTATGTTGATCATAGTCCTACTACAGCTTTAATACAGAATGATATCAGAAATAGTTGGCAACCGAGTAAAGTACTACTGCTCGCAGTAAACTAAGAGTAGAGCCACAGCACTAGTGTCGCGGCTGCAAATTGAACGTCAGCCATTTGGGTATACTGGCCAAGAGACCCGAAGAGCGTCTCGTGGGCTGCAAGCAAGGCTTGCTCGGGACTGCGTTAATAAATTGTTTCTTCCCTATTAAGCGTCAAATGTGCCCTTAAAAGGCAATAAACGTTCGTTCATTCGTTCATTGCATTAATTGGCGTGTGGTTGGTCAAATGGATGTCGAGAGGGGGGAGGGAACAATTTTTATTGTACAGTCCCGTCAAGTATCGTTTTCCTTTGTAACAATCCACAAGTAACTTCCTACCTCTTCGCTAACTGTTGCATGATTTGTTTATTACTGTCCTGTTTACACAGGCAGGACCTTATATGACAGAAAAGGTGTTTTTAAGCACCACGTCTTACTACCCGTTCAGATTATACACTTATGTACTAATTACAACAATTTTGGAAAAAAACACGCTCAGTACACCTAACCGAGATTCGAACTTCAATCTCCCCGTCGTCAGCGAGTCATAGGGCCAGTTTCATAGTCAAATTTAGTAAGCCTCAAGTGCGGCGCTACACTAAGTGCATGATGACACCTACCTAAACTCGAATGGAATGGGCCGTTCTCTCATAGGAAACTGGCCCATTACATTCTGGTTTAGGTAGGTGTCGTCATGTACTTAGTGTAGCGCCGCACTTGAGGCGTACTAAATTTGACTATGAAACTGGCCCTTAGTCTAATGCGTGAGTAGCGCCTTAGACCAAGTTGCCAACGAAGCGGAAAATGTTATCAATAATGAACGCAAAAAACATGTTTGTATTTTCTAATAAGTCCGTCCTATGAAAATAGTATTGTACATACAGCTCATTTAAACAACACAAAATAGTGGACTAAAATCAGGCATTAGAATCCAGACTGTAAATAGACCGCCTTAGTATAACCATCCGTGTTTCGAGCTCATACCTTCCCATCACTGGACAGGGCCTACCTATCTCTGTTCTCTCCATACTTTTTTTAGCACCACGTCTTACTACATGTTAGAGCTGTACGATTATATGTGCTAATTACTCGTACTATGTTAGGGGTAAAGAAGGATGAATATAAAGGAATTGAACTCACATTTGCGTGGGGAGAGAGATAAAATCATTTAGGAAAAACTATCCTCAATACACACGACTAGAATTCTATTGATTCGATTTCCCCGTCATCAGCAGTCCAGTACATTGAGAGAGCGACCACCTAACTGAATTTATTCCATTGATACAGTCCAATTTACATAGTAAGAGCCCTTTATAAAATAAAATAAAACATATTTTGTTTAGATTAACATTGATAATATTTTACTATATTATTATTATTTTATAGGTATTGATAATATCTATCAAAGTGACAACTGAAGATCATTATGACTTGACGTATGAACACGTAAGATACTATTTTCAGTGGCCACATGATCTAAGGCGTCACTTTTGCAATAGACTAGACTGCCAATAACAGGGAGATTGTGGTTCAATCCCAGTCGGATGCAATGAGGATAGTTTTCTATAAATGGTTTTCTATTTCTCTCTCTCTCCATGCGAATGTGGGTACACTTTTCTAAATTCAGCCGTCCTAATCCTTAAGCCATTAGCGTAATTAGTACATTAGCGTACAACCCGAATGGATAGTAAGACGCGGGGGCTAAAAAAAACCCACGTGAGAGTAGATCCAAAAACTTAGCCGGCTGTCGAAAATTCTTTGGAAGTCTGTGTGGAAGGGGGCGGAGGGGGGTCGCGCGCTCCACTGGGATGAGATTGAGGGTCCTTACTCAGTACAATTTAAAACCCTGTATGAATCTTAAATTTATTTGATGGACGTTTATTTTTCATGGATAGTAATTTTTTGTGCGCTCTTTGTGACTATGTTTGTAATAATGTATGGCAACATCTTGGTAGAGAGGGCGAATTAGACACACAAACAAACTTTTTTGTTGTTGTTGCGTATTTGGATGCCCTTAAGAAGTTATTTAGAGTGGTTGTCGCCTGGAAATATTGAATATTAGATGTCTCTAAAAGCTAATCGGAGGGGGTTTCTTCTGGTAATTTATTTAAAAAAACTAGATTCCTCTATCAGCTATTTAAAGTGGTTCTACCTTGGACTATTTTTACACATGGGAAATATCGTGGGGGTGGAAGGGGGATTAAGATAGTCACACTCCCAAAATAGAAACAAGGGGGTATTAAACATCCCAGGATCCCCTGGAGCCCCTGGATTACTTCACAAAACTCATGAAGCCATAACCTTTCTTATCTCTCTGGGTTTTCAGCTATTTTTTAAAAAATTATTGAATTCGTTTGTAAATTTTCATCCGTGTTTGTGACGCTAATGGCCGACACGTGTCTGAATACAAGTTTTTATAATAACAATAGTAATAATAGAGCTGGTGCCAAAAGCCGTCAGGTGACCTCGCTCCCGGACAATAAGGACCTTCCATACTAAGTTCTGCACTAGCCCAATAGAAGCCCCCTCCCCCCATTCTCTTTCGAACCAGAACCTAGAGAGAGCCCTTACCCTAGGATCGATTCAAAGGAGCCCTTATATTCCCGCGCACTGAAGGGTGCTTGCCCCATCCACCCCTTCACGAACAACCGCACCCTAACCCTCCTGAATTTCTCCCTGTTTTTTGATGATGACGTCACCAACGTCGACTCCACGTGTCGGAGGGGAAGGGCAGTTCGCAGAAAGAGGGGGAGGACCCTGGCAGGGTTCATCGAACCTTCTAAACTCGAGTTGAATCGATAATTTCGAACTCAACACCAGGCAGAGGAACGAGGAGTGACTGACGGCGTCCATTTTAATAGATGTGTTCCTCCAGTTGCACAGGAAACAATGAGATTCACTATCCTTCCCCATTTATCCACAAAATAACAAGTTTCTTCATAATTTTTCTCCAAGAAATGACAATTTTTTTGTTTATCATCCTCCTCCATCCATCCAATAAATGACAAGTTTATTATTAGCTGTTATCCATCCATCCAATAATTGGAAAGTTTATTATTAGCTGTTATCCATCCATCCAATAAATTGCAAGTTTATTATTAGCTGTCCTCCATCCATCCAATAAATGACAAGTCTATTATTAGCTGTTCTCCATCCATCCAATAAATGACAAGTCTATTATTAGCTGTTCTCCATCCATCCAATAAATGACAAGTTTATTATTAGCTGTTCTCCATCCATCCAATAAATGACAAGTTTATTATTAGCTGTTCTTCATCCATCCAATAAATGACAAGTTTATTATTAGCTGTTCTCCATCCATCCAATAAATTGCAAGTTTATTATTAGCTGTCCTCCATCCATCCAACAAATGACAAGTTTATTATTAGCTGTTCTCCATCCATCCAATAAATTGCAAGTTTATTATTAGCTGTTCTCCATCCATCCAATAAATGACAAGTTTATTATTAGCTGTTCACCATCCATCCAATAAATGACAAGTTTATTTTTAGCGGTTCTCCATCCATCCAATAAATGACAAGTTTATTATTAGCTGTCCTCCATCCATCCAATAAATGCCAAGTTTATTATTAGCTGTTCTCCATCCATCCAATTAATGACAAGTTTATTATTAGCTGTTCTCCATCCATCCAATAGATGAAAAGTTTATTATTAGCTGTTCTCCATCCACCCAATAAATGACAAGTTTATTATTAGCTGTCTCCATCCATCCAATAAATGGCAAGTTTATTATTAGCTGTCCTCCAATCCATCCAATAAATGACAAGTTTATTATTAGCTGTCCTCCATCCATCCAATAAATGACAAGTTTATTATTAGCTGTCCTCCATCCATCCAATAAATGCCAAGTTTATTATTAGCTATCCTCCTCCATATTCACAAGGAACAATAGGTTTCTTATTAAATATCTTCTTCATTATGTTGAGTAAACATTGATTATCCAACTTTCAGAAATTTGTTTGAACATTTTCGAAATTTTAGTCTATAATTGAATCGCTTTTTGTTTAAACAAAATAAGTAATTCCATCCCATTTTTCATAAGGAAGTAAAAACTGATTTATTTTAATATTATGTTGTGTATATAAGTAAAGTCTCTCTACGGGTGAATCTATGACAGGAAATTGATATTCCCACCGCAGTTGACATTTATATTTGCAATAACTTTTGACAATAATTATTTTAAAATTTTGACTTATTTTGTTTTTACATTAAACGCAAACATAATTTTTTAGTTGTTGTATTAAGCACACGTGAAAATGGAACATATTACACTCTCTGTCAGAATGACAGCATGTCAAATTAAATGTATAGAACATTTAAAATTAATATTTTTCATACATTCATGGTAATAGTGTTTTGTCATAAATATAGTAAAAGTTTCACTGAACATACTTTCATAAAAATATGTATTTGATTCATCACTCACATACTGGTACTGTACTATCTTATGAAAATCCTCTAGTTTCTTATTGTTAATTGGTACCTGCCATTGAAGGGTAGGCAAGAAGTAAGTCATTCACAACAATGGTGTCTGACTGAGATCAAATCTAGAGAGGCACTGAAAATCTTCCAAGAATGTTGATGTGAATGGCATCCTATCACTTCAAGGTCTTCCTTCAGATTTTTCTGAATTTGCTATTTTCTTAAAGATCTCGGGCCACCACCTATCAAAGTATAATATTTCGTGACCTTCAATATACCTTATTGAAACATTTTCCTTGCTATTTGCTATTATTTACAGGTATTCAAAGGGCTTGTAGATCCGATCAAACATTCTAATCTTCCTTTTAAAAGTCCCAAAATCACGGTCGCACGGTAGATATGAATGTCCACGTTTGGGAAACCTATGCGTGATATTCTTTCAAGAGAGTGATTTTGGCCTGTGCAGCCAGTTGAGTGGAGGGAAAGCTCAGCCACACCTTTAGATACATAGTTCTTTAT
Organism: Timema californicum; assembly: GCA_902141385.1. Classification (NCBI taxonomy): domain Eukaryota; kingdom Metazoa; phylum Arthropoda; class Insecta; order Phasmatodea; family Timematidae; genus Timema; species Timema californicum. Next base: position 82,704 of record CABFOW010000690.1, read on the forward strand.
ACAAGCAAATATGAAGGAGCACCCTTCATTCGCAACACCTTCAATGTAAAGATAAATAGTGCAATGCCAAGTTTTCTAGTCATGGAGGCAGAAACTAAACACTCATATCTGTCTTAAATAGAAAAGTTCATTGACAGGAATTTGAGGAAGCGGTAGGTTCTGCATATAAAGCCAACAGCTCTAATGGCGTCCCAAACATTAACTCAAAACATATACAGCAGCCCGGTGGCTTCTTTGGTGCTGACTGACAGCTCACAGTTCATAGCTGACAGCTCTGAAAAGATACCAGACCAAATTATGTATCCTTACGCCAAACCATATGATCTTCAAAAACATTTGTTTAACAGCTGTCATTTCTGACCGTCAAAATTTAGGTATATACCTAAATGTTGACTGTCATAAGTCAGCTGTGAGCTGTCAGTCAGCACCAAAGAAGCCATGGGGACTAATATACCTACCAAGACGACATCTATCAAGAGAACGGAAAACTATGCCACAAAGAGTGGGGAAAACACAGTTTTTCGCTTAGAAACTGAATTAGTCACTTCCCTCTCATTTGTGTTGAAACAGAATTAGTCAACGACTTATTCTGTTTCCCAACTCATTGCTTAGCAGCACCTCACTGTAAAATATGCAGCGAGAGTAGGGATTTGATTTGGTTTCTATACCAATCGATTCGTCTCCATCAAAATGATATTTAAAAAAATAAAACCCCAACTGAAGAAACTTTGACTTAGACAGTTTTAACAAAAACCGATTCAATTTTGAGATGATTCCCACAAAAATATCAAAATAGGCACGAGATGACCGCCACATAATTTGTAATCGGCATCGCTGTATGAGGGAACTTTGTCGCCATGGAAAGATAATTCATTGTTCGGACCACGGCTGAATGTTCGGAGTGAAATTTACAATACTCTCTACACCCTGATGCGGGTGCCTTATCTATAAAGCTGCCATCCCTATTCCTCTACATTAAATCGTGGTTTAAATTGCCTCTGATAGGAATTTAGATCAGATCCCGGTAAGGTCAAAGGCTCTCGAGTTTCCATGCGGTGCCAAATCAGGTTATGTAACTCTCACTGAGAGGTAGCAAGCTTACCTTACAAAGTTAAACTATGGCACAGCTTATAAGATAGGACCATAGTGTGATATGTTAAGGTAAGACTGCTACAATTCAGGGTAAAAGTAGTGTAACCTACGTGTGATTTGGAGTTCACCATGATTGTGGTCCCAGTTGCTAATATACTTTTAAAGTGATATGCGTCGCACAAATTCCAAACAGGTACCTCTAGTAAGATTCTTGTGGACTTTTTATTATATATAAATTACAAACATTTTTTTAGTTCAACATTGATAAAATTTTACTATATTATTATTATTTAAAATTTATAGATACGGTATTGATAATATCAATCAAAAGTGACAGTTACTGATCACATGACTTGACGTATGAATACTTGATTTCTGTAGTAACTTTTGTAACTGTCTAAAAATTTATTTCGTTATCTAAATCGGACTTTACCTTGTGTTCGTAACAGTTCCAGGTAGTATTAGTATAGTTCCCATTGTGTTTTTTTAAAAGAAAAAGTAAGACAAAAATAATACTAAAAACTCGTAAGATTTGTGAAATTAAATAACAAGTCTATACATTGTTGTAGAAACACTACATAAAAAATCATAAATTAAATAATATACACCATTACCAAGTTACTCTATGACATTAGCAACTAGAACATCAATAGTGTTTCAGGAAAATTGAAAAAAGAGAAATATCTTTGTCCGCCAAAAAGCATGACAATCAAATTAATTTTCAAAGTCCTGAATAAAAAGTATATATATTTGCCTATAGCTCAGAAATGATTGGTTTTATAAATATATATTTCAAACAGAAGATTTGTATCTTTAATACTACAACTTTACAATAAAAAGACATTTCGTATCTCAAATAATTGCGGATACATTTTAAAAATTAGAAAATTTTCCTCATGTAAACTACCCTCAAAGTCATTTTCATGAGAAAATGAGAGTTGCAATTTTTTTATAGTAATAAAAATTGTCTAGATATAAAATTTAATCAAAATCGTTAGAGAAAATTTCGAGAAAATGGATTTTTATCTTTTTACCCTTTTAGTAAATTACCCTTAAATTTAGGGTTGGATATCTTAATTCCAAAAACCTCTCTGGGGAAGCTTATGAAAACCCCAGATACCAAGTTTTAGACCAATCGGTAAAATAGTTTCGACTCTAGCCTGAGATACAGACAGACAGACAAAGAGACAGACAGACGGAATCGCAAAAAAACACTTTTTTGGTTTCAGGGGGACATGAAATATCGACATTTATCAAAATATCAAGTTCGATTTTTTTGATGATCACAGCATTTTCTCCCCGAGATGTCGAGATAACGCAAAAAGGAGAAATAGAGTATATAAAGGAAACATAGTAGAGAAAGAGAAATCAAATTAGTTTAAGCACAAAACTATTTATTAAACTCACTTTTCATTGTTAATTCAAGGTAACAAGGTCACATAAAGTGAAATAATGTCACAAACATAATTTTCCTCGTCAATTTTAAGGAACAAATATTATTGTAAAAAAAACTCTGTTCGTACAGATCTATAAATAAATTTAAATTAAACATCTTTTAGACTTTAATTATTATGAATAAACTTAGATGATTGCTAATCACTTCAATATAATGCTTCAGTACAAAAGTTCTGATAATGTTTGGCATTAAAATAAAAAACTCAAGGAAACACTATTAGATAGTATCACGAAACATATTTTAAAGATGTATGTAACACAGGTTCGATTCCTTACACGGCCGAAAAATTTATCATTGGTGAAATGTGGGGTTACTTTTTCACAGGTATTAATTAACGGCCAAGTGGCTGGATGTTGTGTCTGTTTTCTATTTAAGCTACAGCATACATGTCAGCTACATCTACAGTATATATGTCGTGTGTTGATATAATCAGTCGATTCAGAAAGTGCAAGTTAAATACCTCAAATAAATTTTAAAAATGAAACGTTTGTAACAAAAAAGTAAAACGCAGATTTTTGTATGAAGTCCGTTTTGAAAGGTCTTTTATTCTACTATTAGGCAAGTAGGTGAAAAAATACCTTTAAGAACGGACTTACTACAAAATTCAGGGTATACTTTCTTCTCTTTTCACGTGAATTCATATCTAAGGACCAGTTTTATAATCAGACTTAGCGCGCTTCAAGTGCAGCCTTGCACTGATACGATACCTTTACTGATTGGTACATTCTGGCGTCTCTTGGACAATTCAGTATTAGGCCACGAGTGCTGTGGCACAGGCGCGCATCTATATGTTCATTTATAGTAAAAATATGTTCAGTTGAATAAAAATGAAATTATTTGTATTTCTAATCCGCGTCTTACTACCCACCCGGACTATCCACATATCCACACGAGGGCAAAGAGTAGAAAGGTAGGGTTAAAATGAAAACGTGGCCGCATTTACGTAGAAAAAAGGGCAAAAAAAATCCTCAGTATATAAGGCTGGAGTCTGGGCTGGTAAGCCGCACAAGACAAGATTGACGCCTTTGTCCACGTGTCTATACGTGCGGTAAATTTTAGGCTGGTGTTTCCTTACTCCAAGTCGAAAATTTGAAAGTCAACCCTGACTATCAGTTACTAGAACGGGTATAAAAGAGGGATTTAACGATAAGTCAGTCGCCTGGAAAGAGGTTGGAAAAAAACCGAGGAAAATCTGAATGCAATCTTAAGAAACATATCTCTTCAAATTCACTACCAGCCCCTCGAAATCCATGATGGACTGCTCCAAACATATACACACGATTTACAGAACTCAACATTTGTACCCATCCGGTTGAAATGATTTTTTTTTTAATTCTAGAAAACCCGCATCGACGGGCACGTGGTCTGGGCCGTTAATATCTAGTTTGTTTTGATTTGCACGGTGAATGGTAAGTCGCGGTTCGAAACCCATCCAGGTGTACTGAGAATGTTTAACCTCCTTAAAAAAGTTTCGGCACTGTACTTACACGATGATATGATTAAGTTTTCCCTAAAATTCTTCATCATTATTGTAATTAATTATATATAGACCAAATAGTTGAGTAGTGATAATAGTAGTATATTCTGATTACGTTATTATTTCAAAACGGCCAAGTGTTAATGTAGAAGAGGGAAGATAAAATGGTAGCAGTACGTGGTTTCGATCCACCGACCTCAGGGTTATGGGCTTAGCTCTTTACAAATTTTGACTCCTCAACGGGTAGTATTGCTCTCCATTTTGCTTGGACTCCTGTCTGCGTGTAAACACGCTAAGCTCATTTTAAAAAACAGCTCTTTTGATAACTAAAAGTAGAACACGGGGAGGGGAAATTCGGAGGAGATAAAAAACAACCACACACACAAACGAAGAGAGCAACGACCTCTTGCGAAATTGGATCCGTTCAGGAAATCTTCCACTGCAGAGCCTACATCTAATTATATCAGTGTTAATATAGCGAATGGTCCTGGTCCTCCCCTCCATTCGCTCGGCGGCCATGTTGACCCGACGCCAATGCACGGAGCGCGAAGCTCTTCTGCACCGACCTTTGCCAATGAACGTCCGTGACCCAAGACTAAGTCATTGACTTGTTTGTGGTGCTTCCACGTGGCACAGGGACCGACGCGTGTCAGGGTTGGTTTCGGCCCTTCTGGCGTGAGATGGACTTTGTGAAATCCCCGATTAGGAAACCACCTTCTATTGTTGTGTCGTCCATTGTTGAGATTTTTTTTGAAGGTTATGTTAAAAATACGGCAGGATCTGATTAGTGTATCTCGTATTTAAGAAGAATATTAATATCTCTTTTTTTTTGTATGGGTTAGTGTATTCGATGATCGTTCGAACTTTATTTGACTGATCTGGGGGAACTAGATGAGTAGGGTGAAATTGAAGTATTCACATAAACCAAGTATTGGAAACAATACTGCTGAGGAAAACCAGTGCTCACATCAACTGCAGATTCCAAACAAACTTGATATAAAGTTTGAAATTTCAAGAGTTTGGATTTGTTTTAGTTACAAAATAATGTAAATTTACAAACAATACAAATACGGCTTGGTTAAATTTTTCAATGAAATACTGATTTGTTTATTTATTTGATAATACAAATAAAATATATGAAAATAAGCTTATATTAAAATGACATAACTTTTTTTAAGCACTGCGTCTTACTACCCATTCGGGTTATACGTTTATGTACTAATTATATTAATTGGTTAAGGATGAAAAAGGTTGCATTTAGAGGAAATGTACTCGCGTTTGCGTGGAGGGAGGGTGAGAATTCATCTAGGAAAATACTACGCTCAGTACACCTGACCGGAATCGAACCACGGTCTATCCGTACCGGCGGTCTAGCTTATTGCGAGAGAAGCGCCTTAGCCATGTGGACACCGAAGCGGAAAGAAATAACTAATCCGAAGATATCTGCATCAATTTTATTTTAGAATAAAGTTCCTGATAACTTAGAGCTTGGTTCAAGTGGTATACTAATTAGGGCGTTGTGGTTTTTTCTCAAGATCATTCAAAGCCATTTCAAACACTTTGTCCATTTAGCTTATTGAGGAAACTAACGATAAAATAGGCCTATTAAGTTCAAATTTAAAATAATTATCTATTGAATTTGAAGAACTATTAATCCACTTGATATTTTTGTCATTTTGGTTACTGATAGAACTAGAAGTAACCAAAATGGACGATATTTGATCTTCAGATTAAGCTTGGTTCAAATACCAGTGCTTAAGAATAAAATTGACGCCATATTTTTTTATTTAGCACTGTGTATTATTACCGTTCGGGTTATGTACTAATTCCGCTAATCATGGTTTTAGGGATTAGCAAGGTTATATTTAGAGTAAGTGTAGGGTTACCCACATTTGCGTGGAGGGAGTGAGTAAACCATTTAGGGTAAACCACCCCCAGTACACCCGGCTGAGATTCAAACCTCGATCTCCCCATCAACGACAGTCTAGTCTACTGTGAGAGTAGCACCTTAGACCATGTGGCCACCGAAGCGGGTATATATATATATATATATATATACACATACACACACACATATTACATACATATTATACAGGATGATCCAAAAGTCATTCAACCCTGTTTTTCCAAGGATATTTCTCTCTGAAGAACATAGAAAATGAACATGTTGTTTATATGTATGGGGCAATAATGTTCGCCGGGTGTTGTGCAGGCCATGTGACCTTGAGACATGCACTAGGTATAGCCAGTTGAGTTACAGCATTTGAAAGTGTAAGATGAGTTTTTCACGAGCAGAGCGAGTATTCATTTTGGAAAATTATTTTAAGGCCAATTCATACATGGGATGCCAACAATGGTTTATGCGTAGTTTTCCAGAATCATGCTTGCAGAATAAATCAACAATATGCCAAAATGATGGAACAAAATATAAGTTTTTTTTGGGGGTGGGGGGTTGCGTGATTTTTGGATCAACCTGTATATTAACTGTTATTTAAGAACTAAGACAATGTTAGTTTCAACCATTTTTATAATCGTTAGTATTTATGCACGGGAAGCAATTCAACTAATCAGAGGGCAATTTCATTTAATTTAAATTATGTTTATTTGTATTATATTTTTCATCTTGAATAATCCTTGGTTATTTAAGTTATTATTAAAGTTATCGGAGTGAAAATCTAAATAAAATAAATAAGACATAGTTTATATTTTAAGTGGGAGATAAGGGGTTTCTAAAGTGGTTTGGAAGAAGGGATCAATTTTATATCATTATGGGACGAAAATACATGCTTAGAGGGTAATCGATATGAAAAACCCAACAGAAAATATTATTACAAGTACCTGTGGTCTTACTTTTACACTTTGTATTATTACTGTTTATTGAATACAATTACAGCTTTAAACTAATTTGAAAGCTCATATTAATAATATTTATTGCTATTAATCCTTGTATTCAGTAGCACACCTGGGGGACTGAGGGTAAATGGAGCAGTTCTCCTTACCCCCTCCCCACCCAAGACCACAAATTAATTTTCAAGAATTTTCCAGCAAAGGACCACTCAAAATAGTTTCTAGAATCATCAAATTTTTTTAAAAATTTCAAAGGAAATACACTTTCAAATAGCTTCTAGGTAGATCAAATTTTCCTGGAAATGATCCTTGGACTCTCCTTTGAGTTGGAGGGGAAACCTCTTAAAAAAATCTTTATTTTGCTAGAAGATATTTGAAGTGGTCTTCGGGTGGCAAATTGTCAAAATTAGTTGCTTCTTTGACTAAAAAATGTAGTTTAAATTAATTTAACACAGCTTCAGAGCTCGTATTCATAGTTCAACTATATGTATTTAAAGTTTTTATTAAAATTATTTCGAACATAGGGGGTGGGAGTGGATGGAGAGGGTGTAAGGGGCAACAGCCTTTGGATGCGCATTCTCCATAACTATTGTCACCACAGATTATGTTAATCAATTGGTTTCCAAGTGTGAAACAGAATAAATTTATACAGTCCAATTTTCATAGAAGAGTCTTTTGTAGAACATACTAACTTTTTTTCCAGACAAAATTTATATTATTTTACTATTTTAACTATTTTATTAGTGTTATTAAATCTGTATTGATAAATACTATCAAAACCTGCAGTTGCAGTGTTGTGTATGTGGCACAATATTAAATTATAAATATATATTATTTGTAATTAACATACTTCAGATACACAAACTTTAGTTCTAGTTTATTCACCAATTTGAATCTTGACATCCACTGACCCATATAACCTCCACAATGACTCGTCTGCCCCACTGTTGCCAATACACTCACAAAATGCAGAGATGACGCAACATATGAATATGTGGGAGTAGGTCTAGTGGATTCTTTAGTTATTATAATTGAGAATTGAACCATCTCTTGACATCTTGCAATTTAATTGAATCATTTTTATGAGGAATATTTGGAAAAACTTTTTAATTCAATAACCACAAAATTACAGACTGCAAATAGAACTTGAATTACAAATAGGTACCGCACAAAAATAAAAATTAATACTTGGATCTCATAAAATGTTACACTTGAACAGATAATATGAATGAAATTTAATTTATACAAGTTCTAACCGCCTGGTTAAATTTTTATTCATTAAATGTCAGCGTATTAATCTTTTTTTCACCCACTTCGGTGGCCACATGGTCTAAGGTGTCACTCTTGTAATAGACTGGACCTTAGGGTTTCAAATCCCGGTCTAGTGTTCTTTGAGTGGTTTTTAAATCGCCCTCGCCCCTCATGCTTTTACAAGTATACATCTTCTAAATTCAACCCTTTCTCATCCCTAACACATTAGTATAATTAGCATATATGCGTACAACCCAGGGGTGTAGTAAGACACAATGCTAAATTATTTTTTTTAGCGAGACAAACAATCTTTTCGTATTGCATGGATTGGCAAATGGTCAGTGTTACTAGCTTAACAGAAATAAACAATTTATTTTATAGTATAATTAATAATCCTTATGTTGTATTAGAAGTAATGCATTTTAATTCCTAATATAAATACTTTTTATTGTGGACTGCATCTTACCACCGGCCAGGATAAACACATAATAGACCTAGATCAGCGGAAAGGAAGAAAGAGAATACGATTAGGAAAAACCACCTTAAGTACACCCAGACAAGCTTCAAACCACAATCTGCCACTGTCACTGCGGGAAATACATATTTACTTCCAAACTTTAATTCACACAAATAATTTTTTTAAATTCATTTAAGAAACTACTTTTGTATCTGTATAGATGGAAGAAGATACAGAAAAGCTGGATAAAGACACATTAAAAGGAACAAAACACAATATGATTTTACAATGAAAAGACGAACCCAGTTCACACTTTACACTGTTGCTACTGGACAGAAGTAATGTTTGCCTCTTGAAGAAAATCTATCTAAAGTATTATTCACCAATTAGATGTCAACATGTAAAAGGAACAAATATCATTAAGGACAAACACAGGAAATGAACATAGGATGTTCTGTATTTCAAAACTCAAAGAGAGGGTTTACTTAAAAAGATAGCCCCATGGCTTCTTTGGTGCTGACTGACAGTTCACAGCGACAGCTGATAAACACATGTTTTTGCAGATCATATGGTTCGGCGTAGGGATACATAATTTGGTCTGGTAACGTTTCAAAGAAGTCAGCTGTGTGAGCTGTCAGCACCAAAGAAGTCATGGGGCTACTGTATTTATGTCGAGAGGTTTGACAAATTGTTTTAATTGTTGTCTTTGAGGCCTCAATTTTCTGGTGTGTGTAGAACTTGCCCTTCTATCCTCCTTTCAATGATTATTTTAATATTAGATCAATCGGTAGTGTGCTCGTCTACTAAACTGTTAGGCCTAGTTTGGATTCCCAGTGTGGCAAAAAAACTACCACAAAAGAAATTAGAGTTTCCCCTTTCAGTGATGAATCGATGGCTGGAGGCTGGGTGTTGTGTTTGTTCTAGATTTAAGTTAGTCTTTAAGTTGTGTACTGATCTAGTCAATTTAGTTCAGAGAGTTAACGCTAAATACCTTGAATAAAATATAAAGAGAGACAAAATATTTCCATCCTTATATAATCAAATAGACCATTGAATTGGTTTTTTTTACTTCATTTTATTAGATCAGTCTTAAAACACTCAAAATTTAATAAATGTAACAGTTTTTAAATTGCTATATATATTTTTTTTTCAAGAATACAAAAAACACACTATACTCATTCATAAAGTATTTATTCATTCAGTCATTTTAAAACTATTGTACATTAAAATATTCCTCTGAACCTTTTTACAAACTTCATACTTGTTTACAATAGTTACATGATTCATTTCACTGTACACAGAGTAGAGTGGGCTATGTTACAACTTGTTGGACGAGAGCAAGTTACTTGGTCACTTCATGTATGGCATGGGCCAGGTATTCCACATTTTTGGATGTGACACCCGCCATAGATATTCTGCCATCTTTAGTCAGGTACACGCTGAAGTCCTTTGTTACTTTCTCAGCCTGAAAATAAACAATGTGGATTATATATATATATATATATATATTATAAGTGTCTTACTACCTGTTCAGGTTACACACATATATAACTACCCTAGTAGGGTATAAATGAGAAAACCATTTTAGAGGTAATCTACCCGCATTTGCATAGAAAGAGTGGGAAACCATTTAGGAAAAACCACCTTGAATAGACCTGACCAGGATTATAGCTCTGTTCTCCTCATCAACAGGCCAGCCTAACACAAGAGTGACACTTTATCATGTCTGCTCCATTTATTGCTTATCCAAGGCTATGGAGCTGAGTTTCAGACACCAGTGAGACAGGTATTGGAGTGGTTTTAAGTCAAGTACAAGAGGGAGAAGAACGCGTAGTATCATACCTTAGCTAGGCGCTGACAAAGGCCGAACATAGTTATTGTGTAATTTGGAGAGATGTGGCTTTGGTGTATGCAAATAATCACTCCCAGAGTAGTTTATACGGCAAAAGATTAAAGCACACGCAGACCACAACTCCAGACCATTCGGCCAGAGGAGCAGGTAATGTGTATTATATAAATACTCATTCGTTTCCCGAGTTTTGGACAACATTCCAATTTGGAACAACTCACCTGCTGTGGGTTGAGTCCAGTGAAACAGAACATTCCAATCTGGTTGGTGATATGTGACCAGTCTCTCTGAGAGCCCTCCTTCTTCAAGTTGTCCCGTAGCTTTGCCCTCACCGAGATGATACGGTCGGCCATTCCCTTCACATCCGTGAGCCTGACATGAGCCACAATGTTTTTAATACACAGTGACACTCTGATTTGTGGCAAATAAAATGGACAGATTTTGCTAAATTAAAATTTGTATTTCAATATTAAACCTCATTAAATAAAATGCTTATTTCAGCTAATAATGGTAAAAAAAAATCAAGTTGAAACCTAAGAGGCATGGTGCTGTGGAGAGAAAAATAACCGTTAAATATCTTATTCTTAGATTTTATTATATTTGGAAGAAGGTACAGGAATGGTGGCTAGAAACATATAAAAGGGAACAAACATAATATGACTTTTACAATGACAAGAAGAACAACACAGGTCCCAATTTACATTGCTGCCACTGGACAAAGAAGATCTATTGTTACCACCCAATCCCTCGACCTAGATTTCACTCTACCAGAACTCATCAGAAGGAAGTGTGAGGCGAGCACCGTGAATTACTAAAAAGGAAACCATAAAGACAAAAGAAGTTTTCCTTGAAGAGATGTATTATTTTTTAATTTTAAACATTTACCTTTGGTCACAATTTGACTGTGATAAAAGCCAGATAAAACCCATATTTTACTTCTTTGCCGATGGTCTAGTTAGGGTAAGGGAAATACATTTCCTAGAATGGGAATGACTGGTTATAGGGATATTAAGATAAACATAATTGTAATAGTGCGAGTGGTATTTCTTTTGTCTGGCTATCTCAGGCAAAAAGATGACGTCTGCTACCAAATAAAAATATGTAGAGTTTTGATATCGTTACTTCTCATTAAAATCAACATAATTGACCATCATTCACCAAGCAGTCGATTACATGAAAATATCAAATTTAGTTCTATTTCATGTGTAGAACACATTTAACAACGCTTAAATAAACTTTAAAAAGATTTTGATATTCATTTTAATGTGCTAATTAAAAGTTAGTTAAAAGAAGTCTTGATGTATCTTGGTGTGTCTTTAATTATTATTATTATTAGCACCGTGTCTTACTACCCGTTCGGGTTATACGCACTTACGCTAATGTGTAATGGTAGGGTGATTGTGAGATGAAATGGAGGACCTACAGTTTAACGTGGCATTCCTCACATTAACAAGATGTCTTGTGGTGTGTCTTTAAATTATACATGAAAGAACTGTATGGTATTCAGGGTAGCTGCAAAAACTTGTTCCCTCATGGAGTGAAAAGAGGTTTTCCTTTAAGGTTTATTTATAAAACAATTTTTTAATAAAAAGTATGGGAAAATATATATAGGAGTGTGCAAGGTTCAATTATTTTCGTTCGAAGCAAATTTAAATTGAGTATATGAAACATTCCTGAATCTTAATCAAAATGTGAATATTTTTTACTGTTTTATGCTTGAAAAATATATTATATCGTGCTTATTATATAACTTTAGGCCCTAAAATCAATTATAAAATGTTTTATTGTACAGTTGTTTGTGGACCTCTGTTCAATAAATTCTTGCTGTTCCTTCCAATTTATTATTCTATCTTCTAGTATCTTCTCATATATTTGTGTACAGTGGCACACCAGTGTTATGATACACTACCATGTTTTCCTTACATATCACTCTCAGAACCTTGAACAACAATTGTATTTGTGCAGCTCTTATGTCCGCAGTTAGTTTGTCCATACCCAATGCTTGTCCTTGTGCTTTCATTATGAATCATTAAACTTTTATCAGAAGGATCCCAAATCAATTCTTACCACTCTGCCTTTAACGCTGCGTCTGAGAGGATCTCGGTGACTATCCGAGCCCCGTGGATGGGAGGGTTCGAGTACATGGGTCGTACAATGATTTTCAACTGGGACATGGTCTTTTGGGCCTCATCCTTGCTGCCAGCGATAAGCGAGAATGCTCCTGCCCTTTCTCCTGGAATACAGAGCCATAAGATGTCAAGTCACCGTAAGAAACAAGATAAAGACAATTTTAAAATACCTGGTTAATCTGCTGTAATTTCCTCAACTCGATTATGGGTGTGAAAAGTCTGCATTTTCTATTAAAGTAAATAAATATATACAGTGATCTTGCCAATCTGTGTTTCCGCTAGTTTTTATTCCCTCAAATCCCCCACACTCCAATCCCCGAGCAACAATGGTATTTTATAGAGATGGGATTTGAGATTGGTAAAAATCTCAAAAAATCATTTCATATACAATGAAGACATCGACTTCAAATAACAATAAAAGAAATTACCGTAATGGCTCAACTATAATACATCCTCGCACATCATATGACCGCAATATTTTGAAGGTGCTCTACATGAAAAATAAAAGATCTAAAATATACCATGAGGTATTAACACAACAAATTTTACAGAGCTTCATCAGTCCCTCTGAATGCTTGTCTTGATGGCCAGGCAATCATATACTCTTATATTAGCCTCGGAGACATCAAACTTGTTAGCCTGCATGTTATTTGTTTGTTGTCTGTCACATACTGTTATTAAGGTGTATTGCTGTTAAATTAAAATTCATATCATAGCATCTTCTCATTCCTTTATTTAAATGAGACACTGAGCAAGCCATCTTTTCAGTACGATCACTCATGTGCAGATCTGCCATGTGTAGTTTTCTAAAATCATAAATACAGCACAGATTTTGCCCTCAACTACCAATGACCTCTTGAATTCCCAGTTCAGTGAGAATGAAGGTTGGATATTCCCCCTATTTCTATGATTTTACCTTGACTTTATCATTAGGTGAGAATGATAGTTCTCACACTTGCACTGGTTTCTCTCTTCTCTTTGACCCTGAGTTTATCATTAGGTGAGCATGATAGTTCTCACACTTGCACTGGTTTCTCTCTTCTCTTTGACCCTGAGTTTATCATTAGGTGAGCATGATAGTTCTCACACTTGCGCAGGTTTCTCTCTTCTCTTTGACCCTGACTTTATCATTAGGTGAGCATGATAGTTCTCACACTTTCACTGGTTTCTCTCTTCTCTTTGACCCTGACTTTAACATAAGGTGAGAATGATAGTTCTCACACTTGCACTGGTTTCTCTCTTCTCTTTGACCCTGACTTTATCATTAGGTGAGCATGATAGTACTCACACTTGCACTGGTTTCTCTCTTCTCTTTGACCCTGAGTTTATCATTAGGTGAGCATGATAGTTCTAACACTTGCACTGGTTTCTCTCTTCTCTTTGACCCTGACTTTAACATAAGGTGAGAGTAATAGTTCTGACACTTGTGCTGGTTTCTCTCTTCTCTTTGACCCTGACTTTATCATTAGGTGAGCATGATAGTTCTCACACTTAGCACTGGTTTCTCTCTTCTCTTTGACCCTGAGTTTATCATTAGGTGAGAGTGATAGTTCTCACACTTTCACTGGTTTCTCTCTCCTCTTTGACCCTGACTTTATCATAAGGTGAGAGTGATAGTTCTCACACTTACGCAGGTTTCTCTCTCCTCTTTGTCCCTGACTTTATCATTAGGTGAGAGTGATAGTTCTCACACTTTCACTGGTTTCTCTCTTCTTTTTGACCTTGACTTTATCATAAGGTGAGTGAGATAGTTCTCACACTTTCACTGGTTTCTCTCTTCTTTTTGACCCTTTCTTTATCATAAGGTGAGAGTGAGAGTGATAGTTCTCACACTTTCACTGGTTTCTCTCTTCTCTTTGACCCTGACTTTATCATAAGGTGAGAGTGATAGTTCTGACACTTGTGCTGGTTTCTCTCTTCTCTTTGACCCTGACTTTATCATTAGGCGAGAGTGATAGATCTAACACTTTCACTGGTTTCTCTCTTCTTTTTGACCCTGACTCTATCATAAGGTGAGAGTGATAGTTCTCACACTTTCACTGGTTTCTCTCTTCTCTCTGACCCTGAGTTTATCATTAGGTGAGAGTGATAGTTCTGACACTTGTGCTGGTTTATCTCTTCTCTCTGACCCTGAGTTTATCATTAGGTGAGAGTGATAGTTCTGACACTTGCTGACTCTTGCCTTCTGGCTGACCAGTTATGTTACATTATGCTATAAAATATACCTCTGTAGGAGTACAGTTTCCTGAAGGACCTTTTTAGGGAAAAATAAATAAAAATTGTACTATATTTGGGCCAATATAGTATGTAGACTTGTGCAGTTGGAAGAGTAACAAAAAAGAAAAAAAGAAAAAAAAAGAAAAAAAAAGAAAAAAAAGAGGACAAAATAGAATAATTAATTCACATAAAAATGTTCTCTTTGTTGTTTATAATGTAATAGATATAACAAACAAAATATCATTTGACAGTGGCATCGAGGTCTTTATAAATTATTTTAAAAATTACATTTTAAATATTTTGACATTAACTAAAACTATACATATTTAAACATCTGAGGATTCGAATTTAGATTTGAGGTTTAAAAGAAAACTTAAGTTTTGGACCCAAGAAATAGATAATATGAGCCATCTCTAGAATTATATCTTTATCTTAAACACAACAGCCAGCTGTTCATGTTTCATCTTGCTAGTGCGATAGTGTTTTCCCTTGAATTTTCTGTGCAATGTTGTCAAACAGAAGAAAACAATGTGTTAAGCCTAAGACAGAAATGTACGACTTTAGGTCTACTTGAGAGAAACGAGACATTAATAAAACTAGCTAAGGAGTATTCTCTGTGTAAGTCCACAAAATACCACAAAGATAAGGAATGTGTTTAAACGCCAAATTTATAAAACATAAAAATAAGAATCAATATTATATAGACTAATAATAATCATGATACTATATATAATCCAACACTTTAGCTCAAGTTGCTAGCGTGTCTGTCTACTGAGCTGCGGGTCCCAGGTTCGATTTGCGGCATGGCCAAAAAATGTATCATTGGTGAAATGTGAGTTTACCCTTTCACAATGATGAATTAATGGCTGGGGGGCTGGAAGTTGTGTCTGTTATAGATTTAAGTTTGATTATAAGGCATTTGAAGCTACGACAGAACTAGCAAGCCAGTAGTGGAAAACATATGGCTTGAATAAAAACTTGATCCAGACCACAGGCTGAAAACAGTAGTGGATGTAAAAAAAAGTACATTAAGTAATATATAAGCTTGTACATTTTTTTAATCATTCCTTTTATAACTAACTATTCAATCTGAACATCCTTAACAAGTTCAGACTCGTATTAGCAAGAATGCTTTATATATGTTTAAACTTTTGATATTGAACTTTTAAAAGAGTTATTGTGATATCTACTAATGTACTAATGATTTAGACCAACATAATTATAGGAACACCTAACACCCCCCCTCCCCAGCCCTGATCATTAATTTACCACTTGATTGAGGGGAGGGGGGACACAAAACAACAACAATAACATGAAATGTTTTCTGATGGGGTGTTCAAGTATTACAGGAAGAAGTGGAGAAGGCTATAGAAGGAAGTCGAAGCTTGAGTGACCTAGCCCTTTCAAATATAAACAATATAGTTGAAAGTGTTGAGACGGTGATTCAAGGACCTTGGTCATCGGATTAAATATAGTTTACGCCTTATGGTGATTTTTTATAAATAAAATATTCATGTATTCACTACTAATACTTTTTTTTATATCTTTGATTAAAAGTAAACCAAAACTTTAAAAATATTATAACTTTTTAATTTTACCTTTTTAATAAAATTAAATTCATTGTATACCAGTGTAAATTGTAAATTATTTCGCAATATTAATTTACACCTTTATGTTAATAATTACCAGCAATTTATTAAGTGCATTGATTTTTTTTATCATCATGTCTTACTTCAGGCTATAGGCAAAATGACATGAAAAAAAAGAATGGTTATTCCTGTGAACAAATTAAAAGAGTTGACAAATTTTACATAAGCAAGAGGGGTGGAAGTGGGGGGTCAGACATTTACTTATTTTTACTTACAAGGAGGGGGCGGGGTTAAAAATGGCCAAAAATGTGCATACATAATATTTGAACGCCCCCTATAACCCAGAGTCAAGATTAGATAAAAAAATTGATCCAACCCAAGATCTCTATTAAATAACATTTACAGAATGTTTTATTGCTAAATTAATGAACATATTTTGTCCTACCATAGATGAGATAGATGGACCAAGCGCAGGACATGAAAGGAGTCGATTGGGGATGCTTGTCAGGGGGAGAAGTTTGGAGAGATCGACAGGAATGGAAGAGGTTGTGCCAGTCGACCTGCAGAGGCGGAAACATCCTGTGATGATTTTGTCCTGGGCTGATAGATCAAGTTATTATGCAAATTCAATTACAACAAATTATTGATACCAGTTCAGTGAAATTTAAGATAAATGAATAACATGAAAATAAAACTTACCGTACAAGCCCATATTTTTGGCATATGATTGTGTAAGAACCATTTCATGGCCTTCCTTCACAAAGTGTCTAACCGCAAAAGCGTCTTTCGCCACATCACCTGAAAATAACAAAAATACAAAGATTTAATAAACTTAATTTTACCGACAAGACGAGAAAAAACAAAATTAACAAAATATTTTTTATGGATTTTTGTGAGAATTTACATGAATTTTTTTGGTTTGATTGTTGGCAAATATTAATCAAACTTGACAAGGTTTCACATCTAATTCTCCTCAGGCATTCTCAAGTCATCTTAAATTAACACAAAAGAAAGATTTACCCAAAAAATTAAGAATAGGTTCTTTATCTTTTTTTAAACCTAAGAATATTTGAGATTTAAAAAAATTAGCTTTTTATTATTTTCAGATTTCAGATTGAATATTTTGAGCTAATATAATGCTTACTTGTAGAACAACTAGACCCCAGATTAATACATTTACCAATCAATTGAGTTTGAATTTATATTACAGCCCCAAGCATAATCAGGGCTCCCACTATTTTCTTAGTACCTATACCCTGTGTTTTTCAGGTTTTCTAGAAGGAATTATAATATTTTCAGGTAGCTTGGATTGAAGAAAAGAGAAGACCCTAATAAAATTTCATTCTCCATCAAACTGACTAAGTGTAAAGTCATCTAACTTATGTTTGAAACAAGATATTTAAGAAGGATGGGGAATTACATCTTCTGTCGCTTCACAACCCTTGTTTTAGGGGTATTTTATTTGGAAGAAGGTCTAGGAAGAGATGGGTAGAAACATGTAGAAGGGAACAAACACAATATGGCCTTTATGATGAAAAGAAGAACACAGTTCACCTTTACACTGTTGCCACTGGACAAAAAGGTAATGACTTCCTCTCGATGAAAATCAAATGCTACCACCCAATCCCCTGACCTAGGTTTCATTCTAATGGAACACTTTAGGAGGGAGTGTGAAACATGCAACTCAACTTCTTAAAAGAGGAAACAAAAAAACACAAAAGGGAGGGTAAAAAAAATGTAAAGAATGATAGGACACTTAGATAAGAACATGTAAAACGACCAACATAAAGAACAATGAGCAGTAAAACATGTTTGAATCAGCATGATTAATTCTTCACTTAACTTTTCCGTCCATCCAAAGCTTTCGGTTAACTGTCCTGAGTTAACAAATATTCCAGTATTTTTACTGTATTTTGCCAAATTCCCTGTTTTTCCAAGACAAACAAAGTTTGTTGGGTTTTCCTGGTATTTCAGATGCATGGCAACCTTGAGGTTGTTATTTACAGTAGCCCCATGGATCCTTTGGCGCTGACTGACAGCTGACAGCTTTAAAAAGTTATCAGACCAAATTATGTATCCCTACACTGAACCATATGAACATGTGTTTAGCAGCTGTCACTTCTGACGGTCCAAATTTAGGTATACACCTAAATGTTGACTGTCAGAAGTCAGCTGTGAGCTGTCAGTCAGCACCAAAGAAGCCATGGGGCTACAAAAGAAGCCATGGGGCTACTATAGTTACAATTTCTTCAAAGCAAGAATGAATGTAAATAATACCAGAATTGAAGAAAGAAAATGCATATCAATATAGATAAAGGAAAAATGGTGCCTAATGACTATAATGAATTAAACATTCTGCCCTCCTTTCAATGTTTAATTTCATATCAAAATAGGAAAGTTTATCTCTTGTGCTGATCGTGTTTTTTTTAGTTTAATGGGCGGACATACTCTCAAGAGAGTTAAGGTGAAACATGTTCATTTACTCCCCCCAGCCCCTTCTTTAATATTAAGCTTCATAAACTGACCCGATGCAAAGCCTTGGTACGCCATGTCAAAGAAAGGGAATAAATTCTTCTGTTTGACGACATGCGATATTTCAGCCCACTGTTCCGGGTTGGGGTCCACGCCTGTAGGGTTGTGTGCGCATGCGTGGAACAAGATGATTGATCTCTCGGGTATTTTCTGAACACACCAAACACCAACCATTAATGCACTACATATTTGGTCCTAATCGCTATTACCAACTATGTGTTATGTGACAGCTAATTAGAAATTGTGTGTACAGAATACACAGGGATGGAACCCTCAAATCCTAAAGGATATTCAAGGATTCGAGATAAAAAGAATTTTGATTTAGACACTGTTTATTAGCGGTCTTATATTAAGGTAAATATGGTAAATTGTAGTTAGCAAGATGGATCATTGGTAGAGTGGGAAACTAAAATTTTGCAAGACGTATTTATACAAACTTTACTTAGCACATTAAAATTGTCATGAAAACATAATTAAAGAACATTGTAGCATTTTTCAACTTATAATACCATACATTCAGGAAATTAAAAAAATAATTATATTCACAAAATTGAATATTTGGCAATTTAAATGCGAATTATGATACTTTTATGAATTTAATTATGAATATTAACAAGTATCAGACTTTGTTTGCCTTTTTCATAATAAGTCCTGAAGAAAAATAAGTACCAACTCTACTAACATAACTTTCTTCTCAAAGCAAATTAATTTTTCTCAACGAAAGACTACTGTTAAAAGAAGTGTTTGAACTGACTACTCTAACAGATATATTGTGAACCAAAGGCAAGAGTTTAAAGAAAAAGATAACAATGCTATTTTTACACTAGAATTAAATCTTTTTACATTCATATCTTTAGTTTCATATACATGGTTTTTTTAGGTAAGGACTGTTTTGCAATAGGAACTACTTAATACTTTTGGGTATTGAAAAAAATCTGATTTTACAAAGCTTTAGCTAATTTGCAACATAGATTTTATTGTTATTCAAACATTTGTTGTATTGTGAAATAGGTTTTTTTGTAAACCCTTGTCAAAGAAGTCTGCCGTCAGAGAGGAAAGCCATTCCTGAACCTTAGTTTTCACTTCTTAGTCACTGTGGAAATGCTTGCTCATATCTTTTGATATCCCCCGCGTTCGTTTCAATGTGAGGCCCCACTCTGCTGCTCAAACACAAGATCTCATCAAGTCTTTTGGCCAGCAGCGATTGGATCATCCCCCCCGCCCCCCTTCAGTCCTGAACTTGCGCCTAGTTACTACAATCTTTTCCTGCATCTGAAAAGGTTCCTTGCTAGTAAGCATTTCTACACCAACGACAAAGTGAAAACGATGGTTTAGGAATGGCTTTCCTTGCTGGTAGCGGACTTCTATGCCGAGGGTCTACAAAAATGTATCTCACAATGCAACAAATGTTTGGATAACAACGGAAACTATGTTGAAAAGTAGCTGAAGGTATGTAGAATCAGATAAAAAAAATTTTAGTAGTTACCATTTTATTGCAAAATGGTCCTTACTTAAAAAACACACCTTATAATATGGTCACTATCATGCAAGGTCATAAGATAGCAACTAATGTTACTTTAGTCTGTGAGATTAAGATTTGGTCTAGTTATTTAATAATTAAAATTAAAATTTAAATGCCTAAAGTTTTTTCAAAAATAGCACAAATTTCCGAAAGATGGCGCTTATTAGGGCTCTGCGAGTACTCGTATTTCGAGCTTCCACTTGATATACTTAATAATCAATGTTTAAAAGGCAATAGTAAGCATAGTCTATTAAATTGAGATAATATCAGCATTCCCACTTATAAATCATTCGCTTACTTAACAAATTATTAAAAATTAATTTTAATTTTCACATTAATAACTTAATAGAGCATTAAAACCACTTTTGACCGGTAAATTGATTCAATATTGTCGTCCATTTGGAATTATACTTTATTGCAGTTGTTCATTTGTATTGCCATAACAATGCAATGAAAATAAAAATAACTAAGAAGATTACTAAATAAATGAATGATTCTTTTTACTATTTTTACCTGGTCTCTTTCTAAAATAATAATTTATGTTAAATTAAAAATGTAATATCAAAAATATCTTTTATTAAATGTTTTCAAATCTAAACTATTTAAAACTTGTATTAATTAATATACGTTTATCTACAAAACTAGCTTTTTTTAATTACTTTTTAGTTGTAGAATCATAATGGTTAACCTGTCTGAAATCAATTTTGATCTTATTTATTACAATACATATTTTACCAAACTTAGCAAATTTAAATTAAAAAAACATTTACTATTTCATATTGTTTGCTAGAAATATTATTTTAGTCATATTATTTTTAATTTTTAAAGTATCAGCATCAACTTTTATAACCATTAAAAATAGAAGTGAAGTAAATTTATCAATAAAATAATGTCTAACGAGATCCCGTACAACGCGCATATGCAACTGGGCATAAAGGAATGGAAATGGAATAGAAGACTGATAATGCACAATTACACTAAGGAATAATAAACAAAATATGAAACACTTCAAATTTCTAATTATTTATGATTCATATGTTTTCTTATACAGTAAATTAAGTTACTAAGCATATTTTGGGGAAATATTACCTTATTAAAATTCCAGTTTTATTAACTTTTTATCAAAACAGTGTAGAAACACTATACAATAATGTAAAATGATAAGTGTATGAAGCCAACCTGAAAGGATAGTTAGGTTAAGCCTAGATATAAGCAAACCCACTTCTCTATTTTCTTTCTACACTTTTACACTTCCCACTTCTTCAAAATTTCCACAGCTGCACATCGTTTTGAATTTTAGGAGATATTTATTTTTCAATGAAAAAGTAATATTCCCGAAAATTCAAACTAATGTGCAACTGTGGAAATTTTGAAGAAGTGGAAAAGCTTAAGAAGAAATGAAGAGAGAAGTGTGTTTGTTCTTATCTAGGCCTAACCTAACTCTCCTTTCAGGTTGGCTTCCTTCACTTTCACTTACTTTATATTATTGTACAGTTTTATACACTGTCATGTTATACATACATTTCCAAGCCATTGTGCGATTATTCATTTTATTAACTTATTTTTGTAATTGTTAGTGTAACTTTAATGTCCTTAAAGACAAAAGTGTTGAAAACATTTTAATTACTCTTTTATTAGATTTTTATTTGAATGGTGTCCTTATTTTTAAATTATGTTTTATAAGTGTTATTTATAATTTAAAAACCAATATTTCCATTGTTTAACTTTTTTTCAAAATTATATACTATTTATAAAAATGAGTGTCATTCTTTTAAGAACAGGTGCTTTAATATACTTTCTAACGTTTTAAAATTATGAATATACAATACTCAAACTCAGTAGCTTTTAGAAATATTTGATCTGAGTTTGACTCAAATGAAAGAACACAAGCTCGCAGACCCCTAGAGCTTATATATGTTACTGTGAATGTACTGAATTCGTCATTTTGTAAAATAACCAGTGAATGTATAGAATCACTGAAAGCAATGGTTTATTCAACAAATAATATGATTTATAATTGGTGACCTGGCGGTCTAGGGGTAAGGTGTCAGACTTCTGTGCTGGCGGCCGGGGTTCAATCCTCGGTTCTGGCACAGATTTATCGGATTACCAAACCCTTCCTTCACCTCTGACAAGACATCTTGTGAATGTGGGAATGCCAGACCTCCACTGTGGTTCGGATTCCACGTTAAACTGTAGGTCCTTCATTTCATCTCACAATCACCCTAACATTACACATTAGCGTAAGTGCGTATAACCCGAATGGGTAGTAAGACGCGGTGCAAATAATAATATGATTTATCTAAATTTACCAGTGATTTTATAAATTTCCCAATGCAGTTTGGTGAAAGTATGAAACATGAACTGTATTACCTAAATTTACCAGTGATTTTATAAAATATATAGTTTATATGGATAAAAATATGTAACATATATACAAACTAACCCAAACTAAAATAAACTAGTCTAGACTTGTCCCAACTAACCTAACCTAACCAGTGTATGATTCAATGGTAATTTTGTAAAATATTGAGAGTATGTGAAATAGTGAAGACATTTTTTACATTCCCCAAGTGAACCAGTGGCTTTGTAGAATCACTGGTGACTTTACAAACTCATCATATTCAGCACATTTACAGTAGCATTTATATTTAACAAAGTTAAAAGAATAATATGTGTAAATTGTGCAACACCATCGTTGACTGATTTAGAAATAATCATCTACCAACCTTTTATACCGAAATACAACTTTATAGTTAAAGTAAGGATGTCAAAATTTGATTCTTCTGGTATCGAAAGAATCGAGAATCAATATTAATATTACAACTATTGATACATTTGATTCTTAGCTCTTGATGATAGTTTTGGCAAACAAGAAGAATCAAGAAAAACAGGTATTAATAGAAATTTCTAGTTTAAAGAAATCCAAATGTTTTATTTATCATAAATCACGGTCTCTAACCATTGGTAGTTCAATAAAGCAGTAAAAATAATATCCTTTAACAGAAGATGAGGGTCCTTTAGATTAAGAAGAAAGTCCTTTAGAACAAAGGAAGAGCCGTTATTCCTCCGATATGAACAGAGTGAGTCCCACTCACAGCGATGTCCTGTAGGGACCCTTGGAAGTCAAAGCCACAAGTCTTGGGGTCATAGTAGCGGTATTGTTTGACGGCCAGCCCCGAGTGCTTGAATATGGGAGTGTGGTTACCCCAAGAGGGGGTGGGAAGGTACACCTCCTTGTTGCCGGGGAAAAACTGGGCCAAAAACGCTCCTCCGATCCTCAATGAGCCTGTCCCGGAGATACCCTGGAGCGTCGCATTCTGAAACAAAGATTCAGATTTTCAATTTTTTATAGTCTCTCTTAAAATAACTTCATAACATAAATGATTGCACCATTTTTACTTTCTTGTTTAGAGAAATAGTGTTCATCTTAAAAATTAAATACTTACCAGACCATTCTTAACTATCTCGCTGCCATCACCAAGTGCAAGGTTGATGGACAGGTTGCAAAACTCTGCGCTGCCCCCGATTGGGGCGTATTCATGGTCCAGACCCTTTGCCCGCAGCTTGTCTTCAGCCTAACACACACAAACATAATTTGAATACACAATAAATTGTAAGTTATAACTTTGTTTTTCCTAAATGTATAATCCATTTAATATATTTGTTTAAACGACACACACTGATATAGTAGGTATACGTGAACAACTCAATCTACAAACGAAGCAGGGAGTTGGTTAATTCAGACTGGCAATATAGGAGATGTTTTACTATCTCAAAGCTATACCAAATAATGAGGGAAAGTCCATTATTATGGTGGGCGTGTAGGGGTCGTGAAAAGAGGGCAGTGTTTAAGCAGTTCTTATAGCAAAACATTTTTGGATAAAATCAATCAAATATTGCTATAGTGTAAACATAGTTTAATTTTCTTCACACAGGGATATCAACAGTCATTGAATATCTGTTATGATCATAGTGGCATTAGGATGAGAGACTTTTAAAATGAGAGGAAGTTGTCATTGAATTCAAGGACCCCCTTGACAGATATTCAACAATTATTGTTGATATCACCTTGTGAAGAAAATTAAACTTGAGGTTTCTACTGGAGAAATATTTGAATTATTATGACAAAAAAAGTTTTGACATAAAAACTGCAAAAATATTTACCATTTTTTGGATACCTCGCACTCCCACCTTAACTCAAATTGAGTTAGTGCTGCCATCTGTTGGACAGTCATAAGACCTTTCTAATGCAATTTAGATTATGCTTAAAATGTGTTTAAATTAATTAAAAAAAAAAATTTGCTGGGTGTCCTTATGGGATTTGAGATTTAAAAGTTGTGCTAGAAAATGTGACTTTTCCCCTTATCTCATTTTAAAATGAAAATGTTTCAAATCTAATATAGGCTACAAATCAACAGGATTAGTAGCACTCTTTGTTTACTTTATTATTCTCTCATAAGACATAGTTATGTTGTGTAGTGTTAGTGAATTCTCAAATGCAACTGCCATGTTGGATGTGGCTCAATGATGACCAAGGTTCTCGAGTAATGGAGTGTTGAGAGTTGTCATTACTCGAAGGATCTGCTCCTCGAAGATTGGCCGAAAGGAAATATTAATTAAGGGGTAGCTGACACCCTTCAAATTGATGATTGATAAAACTTGAAGGGAAGATCTCTCTTTCTCTCTCTTATTAGCTATCGAGTAAGATGGGTGTGTTTAGTCCAGGATGTCGTGTGATATTTTTGACTCATGATAGTTATAGTTGTGATCAAATCCAGAGTTAGACAGACAATAGTCTGCCAGGCGGGCATCGGCGATGGACACGTTAGTTAGCGTGCAGGTTACTGGCATGATGGTTTTAAAAGTTTACCTATCTTTTATTAGCTTAGACACCTACCATCACATTTATTGTAGTCAACCTGTAAACTATTATCATTAAATAAACAACATAAAAAGGCACTTCTATCTGCCTCGCACTGCGCATCACTTACTATTTACTTGTTTTAATTATACATAAAACGTTATTATTTGTATTTTTCTTTTGAATCAGCACTTGTTTATTATATATTATTTCTAAGCTAGATTACATTGTTGTTGTAATGGTATCATTCAACAATTATTCTAAATAATTATCTCGACCAAAAAGATTCATTTTATAATTGTCTTTATTTGCATGGCGACAATTAAGGCATAAGCCTTCTCTTACATTAAAACCATTGCTTAAATCTAATATAACAATGTGAATACTCAATATTATCACTAAACAAACAAACAACTTATATGTTTTAATTTACATTTTGGCAGGAAGATTTCTAATTGACATTTTCATGACTAAACAAAATTTCTTGAGTAGTACTGTGGTAGACGACTAAAAAAATGTTACTTACAAAAACATTACTTCAAGATCAAAGATTTAATTTATTGACAATGTAAGACATTTTTATATCTATTCAATATTGTATGTTTTTTATTTTAATGTTATGTCTAGTGCTTGGAATACCGCAGGAAGGTTAGTTGCGTCATTTTTCACTTTTTTTTACTTATTATTTTAGCATTTTTTAAATAGCTATTGGTAAATTAAAATATTTCACTTGTATTGCACTCCTTCTTTGTACAAATAGTTCAACAATGTCGAATTGAACATTATTTGCTTTTGTGTGTATTTTCTTGGCTATCTTTTTGCGTATCCTTGGATATTTTGGCAATCCTTTGTGAGTTTACCAAATAATGTCTCTAGATTAGTTACACTTTTTAAAAGTCATCGAACGGCTCTGTTAATCCTCCCAAAGACAAATTACTAATACACGTGCTCTTACCATCTTGTGTATACATACAATTTCCAAGTCCTGGATGTTTTAGCGCAATTTCTTTGCCATCCATTCAGCTATATAACTAAGTCCATCACATGAGACTGTCTCTAATAGGCATACATCACTCTTTTCTCCTCCTTCAGTGTGTTGTGAAGTATTTTCTTCCCTGTCACTTTCATTATCCTCTAAATGTACTGTATCTATGATTCCTTCCACACCCAATGAACGTTCTCTAAAAACTTTCCTTAGTACTATCATTCTCATCCTATAAAGGCATTCCATAGGAGTTGGATGATCGGCTAAACAGCCGCCACTTCTCACTAAAGAAAAGTTTTCTAAATTGTCCTGGTTTAGTTTGGCGGTTAAAGGTACTCGTTTGAACATAACGATAGCGACGGGCGACAAACAGAAAAAATGTCACCACGGCGACATCGACACTCTGCCATCCATTCGCAGTAAGCAACATTTTTGAAAAGCAATGTGCTGTGAAGTGGCCTCAAAATTGGTTGTGTTTTACTGATTTGAGGTAAAATGGCAAAATTAAATGAGGCTTTGGTAAACATTCTTCAAGAAGAAGAAGAAGAAGATGAATTTAACACTTTATATATATATATTTAAACACAAGAGGTCCAATAGACCCGATTTTTAAAGTAAGATGTGAGGAAAATAATTACAGTGTGTTGATTAAAACCCACTTGATGGGTGATGAAAAAACATTTAAAAAATACTCTAGATTAAATAAAACACAATTTAATTTATGTCTGCATTTAAATCAGTCATACAAATCTTTGATGTGCTGCCACCATTTTTTACAGTCATCACCTACAATTAAAAAAATATGACGTCAATTTACAATAAATTCAGAATTTAACTTTCTAGTAGAGTTTCAGTTATTCGAGGTAATGTAAACTGAGTCCACCTAGGGTGATCCAAATTTATTCAAATTGTTATTCAATTATTTGAATTTTAATAAAGTACTTCACAAAGATAATGCTTCATACACAAAAGCCAAAAGGAAAGGTTTAGTTTACACACAAAATTGCATTTAGAAATCTTTTACGAACATACATAAGATAGTGAGAATTAAAAATATTTTGAAATATTAAAAATTACATTTATAAATCTTTAAATATAAGCTCAATTTCATGGAATCTCAAATAATTGGGACTCTAATGTATTTTGTATTAGTATATATCTCCAATATTACTTTTTTTTCCAGATTTTTAGGTACCGGGGAGAGCTATTCAACTTTTTCATTTGCTTATCGTATATCAGATTGTTACATTTCAAGAATTGTGAAACAAGTATTGAAAGCGTTAAGCAAGACTCTTATGCCAACAGCCATGCCTCCTCTGTCACTAAGTGATTTTGAGTGTATTGAGCAAGAATTTTGGCTAAAATGGGATATGCCAGCCCCCCAAACAGCAGAGTCTCTGTTCTTCAATTATAAAGAATATTTTTCAATAATATTACTAGCAGTTGTTGAAGCAAACTGCAAATTTATTGCCATTGAGGTGGATCCTACAGTAAAGAAGGAGATAGTGGTATATTACAAAAATCAGTGATTGGAAAGAAAATAGCTAAAAATAATTTCAATATTCCACAGCTGAAGTATATACCAGGTATAAGTGAAATCTTGCCACATATTTTAGTTGATGATGAAGCTTTTAGTTTCAGCAATTATTTGATGAAGCCTTATTCTAGGGAAGTGACAACGCTGGATTGGGAAAAGGACATTTTTAACTACCGCTAATGTCGCAGAAAATGCGTTCAGGTTATTGTGTCAAGTATTTAGAGTATTTCATACACTGATTTCTATTTCTCCTGAAACATGTGACGCTTTGATAATGACAGCCTGTTGCTTGCATAACATTTTACGTGATGGTTATCTCGAAGAAAACAACATTCCATTCTACCAAGCTAAAGGAATGAGTGTTCCAATAAGTAAGACAAAATTGTCATATTCCGGTGGATTTGCAAATATTAACAGTTTACAAATCAAAGACAAGCTCAACATTTATTTGTTTAGTGATAATGACCGAGTATCTTGGCAAGATAATGTCGTCAGTCGAAAGTAGCTTGTATAAATGTCTCCTCAAGAAATAACACCTTAAATAAGTATTTTTCTCTGTATTTTTGTAATAACAAACAATAAATACTAACAACAAATACTTAATGTCTCTCTTTAAAACATTCCCAATGTCTTTCCATATATTCTCTTTCACTAATACGCCCTTATAAGTTTCTAATTTTGGATCAAAAATAGGCAGATTTTGTGAAACAAGGTTAGTTTATACCTCATCATCTTCTGTAGTAAAATAATCCATCGTTCAAACTAGCCTGCACTTTGTGGATTCCCTATGAATATACTGAGAGAGATGAGACAGTACTGGTTCAAGACCGGTTGTGTCGGCTGTCTCGACTGCGACAGGTCTGTGCTGCGAGACAATGTCGCGCCTTGCAGACTGAATACAATTCAAAAGCATTAAACCAGTGGTGTCGCTGTGATTAGGTGACACCTCCCTCTTGTGTCTATCTCTGTCGCGGTGTTCGGACGAGTACCTTAAAATGTAACTAATGTAAAGTTCACTCTTTAGTTCATCATCGATTGGGTAAACATCAAGATACCTTTCTGGAAAATCTGTAGTGTATTTTCATTTTTTTTTAGCTCTTGCAGTTTTATATAAAGACATCACATTTTCCATCAAGTCTATGTACTGTAATATTTCTCGCTGCTTTAAGAGTTTCATTCCATAACCACATTTTAAATCTATGCTTGTAAATGGAACTCTACTGTTCATGACATCAAACCAATCATTTGTTTGTTGTATGAAATCTGCCGTGTGTTTTCTTGATTTAATATCGCCAAAGTCATATCTCCTGACAGCACAAGCAGTTGTGTTGGAAGTTAACTGAGTTGTTAACCAGACATTCTGCCTTTGAAACCAACTGATCTTGGGATTGACACCGTATTCTTTCCAAACTCCAACGTTACCCCCTCCATTATTATNATCTTTGCCGGGACCGAGGATTGAACCCCGGCCGCCAGCATAGAAGTCCGACACCTTACCCCTAGACCGCCAGGTCACCGACTTACCCCCTCTAAAGTCAGACACCATAGCAACAACTGAAAACCCAATATCATAAAGCTTCCGAGTCAGGTGATCCAAACACCTTCTCGTCATTTTAAAATCAAAGTCAACAAACACTGGCTGTTTTTACGATGAAAAATAGTCCCCTTGCCATTACAATTTGGACTTGATCAAAAGGACCCAAAACTTTATCAGTGACAGTAATATTCATAAACAGGCATTACTTTAATTTCATCATACTGTAGTACAACAAATTTGTCCATGCTAGTCAATGATATATGTGCAACTGGCATAAGGTTAAGGACACCATACAGTACTTCGATATTCAGGTGTATTTTCGCTGCCCATTTTTTTAAATGTTGTTAGGCATGGCAAAGGAATTTTCATTTAATTCCTGAGATATGTGTAGTATTTTTTACTGAGGTACCTCCTGATGGTTAATGCTTTTGTAATATCTTAACTGGACCATACATGAACTTTCTTTTTCTTAATTAGACTACAGCCTATTTGAGTTGATGACAAAGTGCCTTTTAAAAGAGTTTTTATCTCTTGTGTGACATTACTGTTGCTTTCTATTTTTGAACATTTATTTTCTTCTTCTAAATGTTGCATTTTTTTGTTCTCTTCAACTTCAAATTTCCCTGTCTCTTCTATTAGTTTTAAATATTCTGCTTCGTAATCTAGTGCAGGTATGTGAATTTGAAGGACATTCAGTTTCAATTCCTCCACTTTCCAATTTTGTTTTTTCAATAACATTAATACTTTTTATTTCTTTTTTCCTGCCTACTCTTCCGGTCTGTATTTAACATGCATTCTTTTGTCGGTAGAAGCCTTATCGAAGGGACATCGTAAGTTTAATAATTTTTTTCTCTCTTCAAACCCATTATTTCAACCTTAATATTACGAACCAAATAGGTATCCCCAAAAAGGTCAGAGCAAACATAAGATGTGTCAGGATTTCAGGTTTCTTTTCTTTTGCATTTGTCAATCCACAGTTTTCTTAGAGTTTCCTTTTTAGTAATTATGAAATATGTTACTCCATCAATCCTACTCTTGGTTTTCCAATAAATGTTCGTGCACACGACAACAGCAGATTGCATCCCTGGAATTATTTCAATACAGTACTAAGGTCCAGCAAAAGTCACATATAATAGTCTACAAAACTCACATCGCGTTCCACTAAAAGAAAGTACTATTAAACACTACATTTTTAAAGAAGTCAATTCATATAGTTAGTTATAATAGTCCACAAAACTCACATCGCGTTCCACTAAAAGAAAGTACTATTAAACACTACATTTTTAAAGAAGTCAATTCATATAGTTAGTACACATTGCTGTGACAACAACACTGCACAAATGTCTACTCGCTGTAGATAAGCGGCGCATACTGGCAGTGGCAGCTGGTGTGGCGGTGCGCTTTGGTCACATGCCGCTATCTAGCCGGCACTCGGCATCTGATTACACATTCGAAAAGTGCTTAAGCTAAGCATCCTATGAAAAAATGTTTGAAACAAAAAATTAAGCCCTCTCAATTTACTACAATTTTTCCGCTTACAAAAATCACCTGGCCAAAAAATAAAAATAAATCCTCACAAGGTGAAAATTTAATTTCCTTGTTTGAAAGTTTCACAAAATATTTGACTTTACAGGCCACGAAAAAATGTGTTTAAAGAGAACTGATTTAAATATCATACTGTTTTAATCCTTATTTAATTCTGCATACTTACATATAACCAAATACTGCACTAGGCAGAAATAAGAAGAAAGAAGGGCAAAGAAAGCAAAAGTTGACAAGAAGTTGAGTTGACGCGAACGGGACAGGCCCGTGGCATGGCGTGACGTCATCCATGTGCTACATTCAGTGTGACCCACCTCTTTATTCAATACATCTTGGATCTTACCATCAACAGTAGCCTAGTATATTGCTAAAGTTAGGCCTTGGACCATTCGACTAGCAAAGCAGCATATCTTACTGTTAAATAGGGGTTTATTACAAATTAACTTATCCATTAGTTCTATATTTTGATTTTAAACTGAAGACATTGTCTGGATAACAACTTTTCAACCATTTTAACCATGAATAAGGTTTCTTGGAAGTGTATTAGAAATATGCTTGGGTATATATAAGTCCAAGACTAATTCTTCGTTTTTAAAATGAATCTGTCAAATCAATAAAATATTTTGGACTAGCCTAGGTACCTTCTTAACACTAGGAAGAACAAAAGGTTTTCCGTTGTCGTCCCGGTAAGCTCCCACACCGAGGTTGATTTTCTTGGGGTTGGTGTCTCTTTTGTAGGCTTCCGTGACACCTAGGATGGCATCTGGGGGCCCCATTTCCACGTGTGACCACCATGACCTAAGAAATTAAAGGGCACAAAACATTAAACAGCTTCAAAACCAGCTTTGGTGATAAGGAGACTTAGGCGTCACTCTTGGAATTGACTGGACCGCCGATGACGGGGATAATGAGATTCGAATCTTTGTTGGGTCTACCGAGGGGTGTTTTCCCTAAATGGTTTTCCCATATCCCTCCACACAAATACGGGTGTTGAATATTAAGTTATTCGCGAGTTTCACTTGGTTATTTCCACCCATATTCCCCCTCACTCAACTCTGCGTGCCTGCATATTTTTCGGAATCCGCCAACCCTCTACCCTCTTCCAACTCCCAAGTCAACCCTCTTAAACCTGTTGTGTACCACTCCTCAAACAGTGTTGGTGAACCTCGCTGACAATGTTTCATTTGAAATTGAACTCATAAAAAACTTTTTGGAAAGTGATTTTAGTGCGAGACTCTTCATAGACAATAGGTTAATAATGTTCTGTGTTTTTATTTAATATAATATGTACTTATAAAACGTGAGTGTTTAAGGGAGCTCCTCTCGCAAATTAATATTATTAAGAAGACCATCCTCGGATCAAGACCATCGCTCCCAGGTATTCCCGGATCTCCAGTCAAGACCCCTTTAAAGTAGGCTCTACATAGTACATCTTTTTTCTAAACCAACGTTCAACTCCTGTCTCTGTTTTAGTGTATCTGGTCCTCCGGAGTTAAATTACATTTTTTTTGTTAATCTTAATTATATTAAACAAATAGATTGCTCATACAACGGGTATATTTCCTTTAATTACAACCTTCCTCGCCCGTAACATATATAAAGCTTTAAACCAACACAGAAGCTCTGCACTGACATATGAACATGTGTATATGTTGTAAAACACACACCAAGAGTTATGATCTGTGCTTGGAATCTACTGACTTAATTGGATATGTAGCCTGAAGGGGCCCAGGTATCCAAGGCCTGAATCAGCCAAAAAAAGGTGACCGCAATATTCTTATTACTGGAAGCGAGATAAAGAAGTTTGTTTAGATGACAATCAGTGACTTGCTTTTTAGTATATGTGCAGAGCTAAAAACGTTTGATACTTAAGTATGAAGAGGTGGAAAAAATATAGGCCTAGATCTACTTTTCTTTCGGATACAAAAACACATCAATACTTTTATCTATATTAAAATGAGTAGGCTACCGGTAATGTATCATATCAATCCTCTTATGATACTAAAAACGATTCAAGTATCAATACTTTCTCCTTGTACTAAAAAATGATTAACATTTATGGTTGCAATATTATTATTATTATTAGCACCGCGTCTTACTACCCGTTCGGGTTATACGCAGTTACGCTAACGTGTAATGGTAGGGTGATTGTGAGATGAAATGGAGGACCTACGGTTTAACGTGGAATCCGAACCACGGTGGAGGCCTGGCATTCCCCACATTCACAAGATGTCTTGTCAGAGGTGAAGGAAGGGTTTGGTAATCAGATAAATTTATGCCGGGACCGGGAATTGAACCCCGGCCGCCAGCATAGAAGTCTGACACCTTACCCCTGGACCGCCAGGTCACCTACTGGTTGCAATAATTCTTCTTTTCAGTCTATACTCAGTTCATTTAATTATAAGTTCTAGCCACATATTATCTTTAGGCCTATATTATTTTTTAAAAAAAAGGATGTTACTAGCAAGAGAAGTCAGTCTGATGCCTTAGTTCAATCAGCAGTGTGTCTGTCTACTGGGCTAAGGGTCCCGGGTTCGATTCCCGGCATAGCCGAAAATTTATCATTGATGAAAATATGGGTTTACCCTTTCAAAGTGATGAATTGACGGATGGGACTGGATGTTGTTCCTGTCCTAGTCTTAAGTTAGATTATAAGGCATACAAAGCTACAACAAGCCTAGAAAGCCAGCAGTGGAAAATATATGGTTTGAATTAAAAACTAATCACAGGCTGGAAACAGTCTTGGGTGAAAAAAAAAAGCAAGAGAAGACATCACATTATTTTCTGGACCACTGTACACCAACCAAAAAAGTGTTGGTATACCAAATTACAGTAACAGCCTTAAACATCACGGAGAGACAAAACTAAAATATTTATACTGTAGAGGTACCTAATTGCCACAAAGGCAGACTATTCTTGGTGATTCCATTAGATCTTTGATAATGTATATGGTGTTTACAGCAATATGCACACAGCCTCATCATTGTGGGATAGCTATTAACCTCTCTAGTGTGTACGTCAACAGTCTTCTATAATTTGTAATGCATTTACAAGCTTTAACTATTGCACTAAATAAATTAAGTCACCCTCAGGAAAGGGTTCAGTTACTGAAAAAAGTCATGCTTGAGAGGTTAATAAACAACCTATAGCAGTGGTTCAAATATTACTGTGGGTAGCTAGATGATCTTTGGTGGGTTGCAAACACTTTTTGAAATGTGACAATTTTATAGTTTATTTAAAAACAGTAAATCATTTAAAAAAATGTGAAAAGTTTAAATAGAACCCTTGAACCTTATGACAGCAGACAGGTGCTGTTACAATTGAACTTGAAGGCTAATTTTTTTTAGCAATGTCTCACTACCCAGTCAGGTTATATGCATGTACTACTATTATTATTATTAGCACCACGTCTTACTACCTGTTTGGGTTATACGCACTTACGCTAATGTGTAATGGTAAGGGTGATTATGAGATAAAATGAAGGACCTACAGTTTAACGTGGAATTCGAAACATGCCTGGCATTCCCCAAATTCACAAGATGTCTTGTCAGAGGTGAAGGAAGGGTTTGGTAATCAGATAAATGTGCCGGGACCAAGGATTGAACCCCGGCCGCCAGCACAGAAGTCTGACACCTTACCCCTAGACCGCCAGGTCACCCTATATGCATGTACTAATTATACTAATGTGATAGGGATGAGGGAGGTTGGATTACGAGGAAGTGTACCTACATTCACATGGAGA
The DNA here is from genome assembly GCA_902141385.1 of Timema californicum. Taxonomy (NCBI): domain Eukaryota; kingdom Metazoa; phylum Arthropoda; class Insecta; order Phasmatodea; family Timematidae; genus Timema; species Timema californicum. The sequence goes on from CABFOW010000690.1 coordinate 117,329, forward strand.
GTGGGAAAAACCCACCTTAAATACACTCGACTAGGATTCAAAATCCTATCTTCACTGACCTCAGTAATTGGCAGTCGAGTATATTGTGATGCCTTGGACCATTTAACCACCCAGACATTATTGAATGTTTTTACACTCTTCTTTGGGAAAGGTTCTCTCCCTTTCGCTTTTACCTTCACTCTTTGGGAGAGTTATGCTCTTCATCTTTCTGTCAGTTTGAATGACTGTGCCCTACTCTAACTTAAGTTGTCATTCTTACTTTCAAATATGTATAAGTGTATAGCCTTGGTACATAGTATTCATTTCTCAAAATAGGATGCGAGAACCTGATCTATTTTTGTGTGACTTCCATTCTAACCAAATAAATGTTCAACCCAAAATTGTATTATTTTTATTCAGAACATAGCCATACAACCTACAATAGTTTACCAGTGAAGTGCAATCTTATTATCATCATCATCATCACCAAGAAAGTAAAATATTGATTTCAAGGTGACCTTCACCTTTTGTACACTAAGGAAAAGAACATTAGGCCTAATCGTCCTTGACCAATAAAATATGCAATAAGTCAACAACTTACATTTACATGCCAGTAAAACCACAATATGCTCATAATACCTTACTAATGAAAACAAGATGAGTGTTTATATAAAATAACAACTTACATTTACATGCCAGTAAAACCACAATATGCTCGTAATACCCTACTAATGAAAACAAGATGAGTGTTTATATAAAATAAAAATAACTAAAAGTATATGGTAATTTTTAAAATTATAAAAATAAATTAAACAAGAAATTTCAAGGGTATATATTATAAATACTTACAAACATTCAATACCATTTTTGAATTACCCCATCACGGGAGCCTATTTCATAATATGTGGAATGCATTAAACACACTGCACCAAGAGGAAGGAAATATTTAGCATATTAGTTCCCAACATTAACTAAACACTTACCCTGTTCTAGTGGAAATAAAACTAAGAGCATTTTGATTGTTCTTCAGCAAATTGCAAGAAACTGATATGATTCTTGCCGGTGGTGCCATTTTTACTTAATATCAAATCGTTTGAAGGGAGTAAAAGGCAGTAGAAAATTTGTCGTCTGTCTGATAGAGGAAAAGACAAATAATTAAAAGACAGTGTGATATAAGAGATTGAGAAAACATAGACAAACTCATTCTTTTAGGTTGATATTAGTTTTTTAATAGATAGATGTAAATTTAGATTATTTATAGTTAAGGGCGGAAAAGTTACAAATTAACAAATATATTTTGTAAGCAGTAGCTCTAGTTGAGGTTGTACTAATAACTTTTAAACATATTATTTTTAATTTGAGTAAAAATTGCCTTTAAAACAATACCTAGCAAGATATGTACATATTATTTTGTGTGAGAAGTGATTAGAATATGAATAATAGATATAATCAACTGTAGATACATAATTTGCAATTTATTTAGTTTATTTTGTAGTACTTTTTATTATATTAAGTTTGTTTTAATGTGTATGTTACAAATTAATTATCTATCTGCTTAAATTAGCCAGGCCACACGCTTAGACTCTAGAGTAATGTGATCTGTGCTCTAAGACGTGTGTCGCAACTGATATTTAATTATTTATCAAAATTATCCTTGACTAGTGTTTATAGCCTAATAATCATCTAACTTTAATCCAAGCTAAGAGAGATTTACATTTACATAGTTAATGTTTACAATCATATCTATTTGAAATAGAAACTAAAATGACGTCTGAAGAGAATTCTTGGCGCACTACGACATTTAGGCAGAGTGTCGTCGCAAAAATGTAAGTAAAACTCTTTGGAGTAGGCCTAACGTTTACCTTGAATCTTTCAAAATTTGATGACGTTTTGATATTATTTGCAACAAATATTGTCAAGTGTATTAAAGCGCACAGGAATGAAAAAGTGGTTTCAGATAGCGTCCATTATATGATCTTTCTAGGTAAGCTAAGTGAGATCAAGGAAATATTACTGTCCCATATTGACAATATCATGTCATTATTGTGTAAACTCATTAAAGTGGCTAGAGTTTGTGTGTGAAAACAATGAGGTCAAATTAAGCCTCGTCCACAGAGTCACTAAGTTCTGCATCCATATAGTCCTTAAGTCCTCAGAAATGAAAATCGCGTCCACACAGTTCGTATCCAGACATGCCAACCAGTGAGATAGTCAAAGACCACCTCCATTTAAACTCTTTGAAAGAAAATTGTCTAGAGCAAGGTGCATGCAAACTTGTGAATGTGTGGAATGCCAGACCTCCACTGGGGTACCGAACCCATGTTAAACTGTAGGTCCTCCATTTCATCTCACAATCACCCTACCATTATACATTACTGTGAATGCATAGAACTCGAACGGGTAGTAAGACGTGGTACTACTACTACTACTACTACTACTACTAATAATAATAATAATAATGTGCATGCATCTGTGATCTGTGAATCAGAGGTTGGGAAGTTTAACTTATCAAAGTGATGCTACCCTTTCTGAAAATTTGGTATTTACCAGCATAAAACTGTTTCTGAGATGCCACACTTCTTGTTTTTTTTTATATTTCCAGAAAAATATTTTTGAAATAGCTCTGTGCATGAAACTACCATTTAATTTTATATTTGTGTACATAGCAACAGATTCTTTCACTGATATCATTGGTGTATTGGGGCTTTCCTTTTGATGCGCACACACATATTTACTCTGTTGTGATTGGTGGTTCTTAGCATTCTATATCAACAAGTCCTTATAAAGTTGATTGAACTTCTACATAGGGATAAAAACGAAGGCTTTATAGATCAGGACTCTAGATATAACAATCTGTTAGTGTGGATCCGATCTATAACAGACCATTACACACTTTATGGATATGGAGTCTGTAGATGGGGCTTAAGATGGACTATGTAAATAAATGAAGTTAGGGAAATATTTACAATATGTATCACACATTATTTAAATCTGGGATCATTTAAGTTATTTTACTAAACACTTAAAAAGTTTCCTCCTAGATTTTTGAATAGGAGCCATCATCACACATATATTCCATTTGTCCAGGGGAGAACTTTACGAGAACCCATGTTAGTGGTTGATTGGTCTAAGACTACATTCTCGCAATAGACTGGACTGCCGATGACGGGGACACTGGGGCTCGAATTCCAGTCAAATATACTAAGATTTTTTTCCTAAGTAGTTTTCTACTCTCTCTCTGCACATGTGGGTACACTTCCTTTAAATTCAACCTGTTTGATTAGCATAATTAGTACATATGCATATTACCTGAACAGGTAATAAGAAGCGGTGCTAAAAAGCTATATCTGTCAAATGGGGGTGAGAGTAAGTCTAACAGCATTAATAATTTATTATTATTTAGTGTTCTGTCCTACGACAGCTCCTTTCCTTGTGTCAGTGAACTTAGACCGCCAATACGCCCTGTCCTCTGCCTCCTCCTTCCTCAGCTCCTCCTTTACTCAATTTTTCCTTCTATGACTTCGTGCAGAAGACAGTTCCTCCTAAGGATGTGGCCGATCCAGTTTGTTTTTTATCAAAGAATCACATCCAAACTGGTTTTCTTCTCACCCACTCTTCTTATGATTTCATTTATCACCATGTCTGTCCACCTGATCTTCTCAAATCTTCCCCAGGCCCATTTTCCTGAGAGTCCCAAGTTTTTGCTCCATACAGTGCGATGTTTCAAATGTAGCATTTCATAAGTTTCTTCCTAAGTTAAGTTCCAAACTCAACAGCATAAGGTGTGTGTGTTAAGTGACTAGCCATTTTTAATAAAGCCGGTCACATTGTTCTAATACCATTTCCACACATTATATTAACTGCTTGTTACTCTTGTGTTTGAAGATGTTTTATTACACTGTGAAATATTTTCAACCCTTTCCTATGTCAGAATATTGTTTTATGGTCAAAACTGGCCCATTTTAATATTAACTTTTACCATATTTACAGAGATGAAGCTATCCAGAGATCAGGGATGCCAACAACTAAGAACAGCAATGAAATGGAGAACCACGTATTTCAGAAAGCCAAGACAAAAGTAAGTTTACCAATTTGTTTACTCTCTAGGCTACTCTTTATATTTAAGTCGTTCTGAAGTTCAGTTTTTTTCATTAGCTCAACATACAGTTCTTTAAGGTGGGAGTGTAGGGGACATGAGAAAAGGTCAGTCAGTTTTTATTGCAAATTAAAATTTGGTTGGTCAAAATAAATAAAATATTGCTTCAGCTGAAACATAAGAGTTAATTTTTTTCACCTGGTGATATCAACTGATGTTGAATAACCTAAAGTCCGTTCACCATAAGAGTTGTTTTCTGAAAGGCCTTTTCCCCTACCAGAAATCTATTATATAGTAGGATATTGGTAGGAAAAAAGACCTTTCAGAGGTCAATTCCTACCGTGAAGGGAGTATATATGTCAAGTATATCTTGGAATTTAATGCCAACTTTTTCTGTTCATTTAAAAAGTTTCTCATCTAATGCCACGCTATGTTCATGACATATTCAACACTGTTGATATCACCATGTGAATAAAATCAAACTCTCCATGGTTTTACTGAAGCAAGATTTTAATTATTTTCACAAAAAAAGTAAGCTTTGCTATTAAAACTGTGAGAACACTACCCTTTTCTCACGTTACCTACATCCCCACCTTAATTGTATAATGTAGCAGCATTGTACCTACGGTACATCCATAATTTAAAATAAAATAAGGGAAATTAAATTTGTAATCGAGGTTGTTTGGAACTTATAAGTCAAGTACAGTACAGGACTACTATGAAAATAAAACAAAACAAAATAGTTTGTTTTTCTCACCACATATAGACTATACATTTTTTAATTTTGCTAATTAGGTAGGAACGAGTGAGGTAGTATTTAGGGAAAATGGAAAGAGAGTGGCAAATCATTTACGAAAAAACAACCTCAAACACCCGACTAGGACTATTTCCTATCTCTTTATATTCGGAAAACTAGACAACATATGAGCTCGACATTTAGTCCACATGCATTGGTGCTTGTAACAAAGTTAGTTTTAATTTTATAGGCCTAGATAAGATTTTATCTGTTATGTATTATTTCACATTATCCTACTTTGAACATATTTATAACCAGGGGCTGGATTCTCCCTATTTTCGTTTTACTTCCTTGATTGTAAGACATAGGCAGTTAAGATATTTATTCATTTCATGTTATTACAAGTTCATTATGTTAATTCTATATTGTCTCTAGTAGTCTATTCTGTTGGTTTTTGCTTATTTTATGAATAATCACCTCAACATGCTTATTTTGGCTTAGTTCTTGCTCTCTTTTTCATACAGTATAGATTTTCTGATGAAAGAGAGAGTCCAGTTTCTTAGAAATGATAAGTTGTGGCACACTTGTTTGGAGTAGGTTTGAAAATAGACACTTGTTAAATAGCCTGCAAAGAGCATACATTTGGTGGAGGACAATGGGAGCAGGGGCAGACACCTTGGGAGGGAACGGCATGTCGTAGAAGAAGAATTCTACTGAAAATATAACCCATTTCAATACTGAAAATCTAGAAAATTATCAAGGGATTAACAGCATGTGACCTGCTTTGGCGGTCGAATGGGATAACGGTCAAGTGTATTTAGGTGTTTTTACTAAATGTTTTTTCACTCTACCTCCACGCAAATCCAGATACACTTCCTCTAAATTCCACCCTTCTCACCCCTGACATATTAACGCTATTAGTATGTATGTGTATAACCTGAACTAGTAGTGAGACGTGGTGCTATGAAACAAGCTCAATCTGAATTGGCTCTGAATGAGACGAAGAAACAAATCTATAAATTTATTTGCTTTTTTTTACTTTGATATTGTAAAACAACTAACTTTTTTTTTCTTCTTGTAAACCTGAAGTAAAAATTAATACCTGATCATGTCCTAACAACATATAAATGTCATCAACTTTTTTACTTCAACTTTTAAAGATAAGAATTTTGTTTAGTCAACTCTCAACATTTCAACACATCACAACTCAAAGTTTAGAAACAAAAGATAAGAATTCTGTAATTTTGTTGTTGTTGTAAAAATGAACTAAGAGACAATCATGTCACTAGAGTTTGCATTCGCTAACTGTCCAATGAGGAATTCTGCATGCAAACCTCAGTGTAGCAGGAAATAAAAAGTTTTAAACTGTAACTGATTAGTTATCAAAGAAAGATAACACTTTTAGTTTATTACTAAGCCTCTTTACAGAGTGGATGTGTACATTCCAATAATTTGTAGCTGTAGGAAACATCACTATTCAAGAGAATATTGTTTTCTAGTTTTAGGTTTGCTAGCGTTCCTTTTATATGTTGGGAAATAAATTACTGTTTGAAGTTGAATGATAATATTATATTTTATCTGAATGTTCACCATAAACATATTTTGACAATTTTTTTTGTTGTTGTTGTGTGACCTGGCGTTCTAGGACTAAAGTGTTGAACTTCTGTGTTGGAGTTCGGGGTTCAATCCTTGGTCCACCACAGATTTATCTGATTTCCAAACCCTTCCTTCACCTCTGACAAGACGTGTATTACTCACAACTTGTGAATGTGTGGAATGACCAGGCCTCCACCGTGGTTCGGATCCCACGTTAAATTGTAGATCCTCCATTTCATCCCACAATAATCCTACCATTACACATTAGCATAAGTGCGTATAGCCTGAATGGGTAGTAAGACACGGTGCTAATAATATATATATTTTCTTAGCATGGAATGTTTGAATGTTATTGTTTATCTTATATCTCCAATGTGTAGGCCTACTATTTTTACACAAGCGTAGTAGAGGCTGTCTGGCAGTTGGTAAAGCTTGGCCTCGAACGGCCAAACTGGTTTTTAGTGGTGGGGGAAGCAAGCAGCCTAGTGCTATTCAGTCCTTCCTGCCATCAGCATTATGGGCTAGTTTGTAAGTCTGCCCTGGGGAGAGTGAGCCCTTTCATGGTGTGCGTCCCTTACTACCGACCCAACATCTCTCCCTTCAAGTTTCACCATCTAACAGCCGGCCTCGACATTTACATTTTCTTTAAACATAAAACACATACTGCATTATTTTTTTTACTACCTAACTAAACTGCTCCAAGCAAAAGCATTTTTACTTAAATATGTTTAAACTTGTTTTTTCAATGATGAAGATAGGAATACTGCACACTCATCTAGAATGCTAACAAAAACACTGTACAGCATGTCTAAGCAAACTTAAGCATGATAGAAAAAACAAACAAAAATACTGTCTTGTCAAATTAGAGCAGAGCTGAGACTGCTCATAGCACAAACACTGACCATTGTTTGAAAGCAAAACATTTGGTTGTTCACATATGCTTTCAATACGCAAGTGGCCCTGTCCACGTGGCTTATAATGGTGTGAGGTTATTACATTAGGTAGCGATATCCTGAGTGAGTAGTGAGCACATTTTTATTAAATAGACGCCGAAAAATTAATTGTCCTGGTGGAACAAAGGACTTTGATTTATACTTATACATTAAAGAATCACCATAGCAAGGATCTGCTTGAAAAATTGTTGGAAGAAGTGGCAAATGAATTAGCTGGTGCTACAGGTAAGTAAATGACTATTTTATTATTTATGCAAGTAGCCTTGCATACATTTATAGTTTTCCTAAAGTTTCTTTTTTCATAGAGCTATGTACTAATTACAAACACCTGCTTTCATTCAAATAAGTCAGATGAGTTATTTGCACTAAAGAAACAGGATAAATTGCATACAATGGGGCTCGATTTTTTTTTTTTCCTTTTCTTAATCTAGAGTATGGTATTACATGTGTTAACGGTGGCAATATACTTTTCTTTATTGTTGTTGCCAACAGTGTTGCAAAAATACCTCAAAATGTGTTCAAAATATTTATAGAATTGGAATTAAAGTCTGTTTAGTGTAGGAATTGTTTTCTGAAAGGCTTTTATCCCTACCAGAAATCTATTATATGGTAGGATATTGGTAGGAAAAAAAGACTTTTCAGAGAGTAATTCCTACCGTGAATGGAGTGTATATGTATTAGTTTATGTCGTTTTGAATACATTTTATCAAAGAACACAAACCTAACTTAATTAATAATTCGTGAGATGAGAGCCAGAGGGTTCTCTCTATCTTAACATTCCAGTCTAGCTATTAAATTTCTATAAACTTCAAAAGAGCCAAGAAGTATTCACATATACTTTTAACTAGCTTAAAAAGCTTCACTAGAGTCCTTCAATTGTGTATGCACACCTTTCTTGCCAAGGAATAGTAACTTCTGGTGAAGTGAAGAATTTTACAAACTTCTCACTGACAGTTAAGGCAGCAGCTGATCTTCTGTTTGAAATTGGCATTGTATTACAATCATCTGTCAATTGCAGCAGTTCCTCATGAATGTCACTAATTCTTCCCTCTTTTTCCCAAATCACACTATGCAAGATGCAGCATGCCAATGTAATATCCATTGCCTTTTCTAGACCCAGAAGCATATTATTTTCAATAACATGAAACTTTTTTGTTTACATGCCAAATGCTACTATTCTACTATTCGTCTGGCCCTTGAATGACGGTAGTTATACATTCTTCTCCCATTGTTGAACCGTTGTTTTGGAAAAGGCCTAATTAAGCTGACAGTCATAGGATAGGCCTCATCACGAAGACACTTGGAAATAGGTCCCGTTCTTTAATACCACAAATTATGCTCGATTTTGGTATATTTAATTTTTTGCGCAGAGATAGTTTTTCATAATTTGATGTCACAAATGTTCCACTATCATTTCGACCATAATCACCCACATCAACAAACAAAAATTTGGCTTCTGCATCTACAACTGCCTCAAGACCATGTATTCATTCTATTTAGTTACGGCCACAATAGATTAAGAAAAGAGGAGGGCGATCTCTAAATGATATAATTATATGAAAAAATAAAACATTTGCAGGTTAATGAAATATTTGAATTTTATTCAAAGTAACTAACAGTGTTAAAATAACAAGTTGCATGGCCTTACAGGTCTTACTGAAGTGTGTTGAAAAACAAAATAAATCTCAGCAATTTATTACATGCGCAATACATTTCAAAAGTTTAAGGAATATTATTTTATTATACAAACATGTCTAGAAGAGACCAATGAAATAAACAAAATAGTTGCTATTATTTAAAGAAACGTTTCTAAATGATATACAAGCTTCTAATTCACCACAGTGATTTAATATCAAAACAAATTACACCGGGTCCTATTACATTAGGGGTGCACGAACATACAAATACAGAAGTAAAAAAGAAAAAAGGATGTAAATAGAAGTAATGAAATTTAATGAAACAACATGATACATGACAAGTATTTTGCACGTAATCTCAATAAGAACAGTCTATACAAACTAAGTAAGATTTTAGGTAACATTGCCTAAGTCTGGGCCAACAAGGGGCGTGAGGCGCCAGAAGGACTAACTCAGACAATAGAGTTACATTACTGGCCCCTCAATCACAAGGCATGTTGGCCACGCACGTTTAGTTATGACTTACATAGGGCAAGTTCAAGTCCCGTTACATACGAGGGCCTAGAATACAGACCAAACCCCTTACAAGAGGCTCAACCAATTTACATAGGTATATTTAAACCTACGGGCCATGCCCGGTCGGGAACACGTCCCACAGTTTGATCACCTGAAGGGCGGTCAATATCACAACTCATACAAAAGTAACAAATGACAGCTCCAGCCGCGCCAGAGGGGCAGAGACGGCTCCTACGCTGTATACTCCAAAAGGGAGTAATACTGCTTAGCAACATAGATAAAACCGCGGGCCAATCCTGAGAAGCATGAGCGGCCCACAGTTTACCCACTCAACACAAGTGCGTGGAATGGCAATCGTACCTAACTAGGTATAGATCCCAGGCCTCCATATAACATGAACTATCTCTTTCCCTGGCAAGCTACCGTTGAGCTACGTCAGTGTCTCGATTTTGACACGGCTTATTGCCTAATGCTTACAAATAAGTTACTCTATTTATCTGGCCATAAAATAAGCTAATCCTAATCCTAATCTCTATATATCCACAACATCTAACAGTACATCTTTAACTCCTAACTTGAAGTTTACGTAACTCCTAACTTGTAGTTTACGTGGTACCTCATTAACTCCTAACTTGAAGTTTGGATGATACATTCTTAACTCCTAACTTGTAGTTTTACGTGATACAGTCTCAACTCCTGACTTGAAGTTTGGACGATACATTCTTAACTCCTAACTTGTAGTTTTACGTGATACAGTCTCAACTCCTGACTTGAAGTTT
>CABFOW010000690.1:128100-189203 GCA_902141385.1 Timema californicum
TAATCTGCCTAAATGAATTTGCGAATAATAAAGTCGAAACCATATTAATCAACAAAAATAAGTTACTTTAACATTAACTTCAAAGCAAAGAAGTCTTCAAAATAACCAACAAAAGAAACATTATCAATTTAAAGAATTTAAATTACTGATAACCACAAAAGCAAAATTTAAATAATAACCTAAATATTGCAAGATATAAAAAATAACCAAATAATGTGGCTATCTGATTAAACCAAGAAAATACAAAGATACTAGCGCCCAAGTGGCAACAGGAAATATTAAGTGCTCCATAACAGAATTTATGTTTTCAAAATAAAAGTTTCTAGCAAAACATTACTGATGCCTACACTGACAGATTTCCATAACAGACTAAACAAAAGTATTTTAAGAAAATCAAATCCATTGCAGCAATTTATATTTTATAGATTTAAACAAAGATATTATTATAAGCCATCCTGGCTAGATAACTTCCTAGTCTTGAATAGGACTTCTCGTGGAAGTGGCGAATGTAATAGCCCATGAGATTGTCTGTGTTCCTTCGTTATATAGGTCTAGTTGCAGGGTGGGAAGGTGGGAGCTCTACTTTGTTATTACACCACTCGCAAACATCTGGTGGAAAGGCTTTGTTATATTCGTCACGTAGGCCGGGTTCTTGTTGTCTTGATTATTAGCCGCTGCATTCGACTAGTTCCCACAAGACGAGGAGTTGTAAAGCTATGCTTGTTTGGTCAGGTACGCTATCCAGGTGTCCAAAAATATACGTGTTCTTCTAATAGTACAGTACTGACCAATCAGAGCATTGCTGGCTTATTCTGTTGTAACATCATGGTGCTGCACCATTTTTAGCGTGTTTTGAACTTCTCTCCATTCTAGCATTCGTGGTGAACAGGCTGGACTTGCAAGTTGGTCTACTCCAGCCAGATATACTCGTGAGTAGAACACCTATACTTGACATAGTAAGATCGTACAGTTCAATAATGCTGGATATCTATGAGTATAAGATTATTTGGGGTGGTATTTAAAATCTGGCTGGATCTATTGGTATTTCTATTGCAGGATGTCTTTGAATATTAGCTTATTTAGGGGTGGGTAGTAACATTGTCATATTAGCAGTACACACTAATGTTAAAAGCAATTGACTATAAGTGTAAGTAAGCAGATTCAGAATGTGGTGGACTCTCGATTTTGATCAATTTCACACTAATAGCAGCTAAACATTTAGGATAGTTTCAAAGAATGTTAAACAAAGGTATCTGACGGGTGGGCACCATTACATTGCAAGTCCATTACATCGCGTTTTGGGAACAAATACATTGCAGGTCCATCACGTCGCATTTCCCCCACCTATCTATACACAGCTAACCCTACTCTGACGTACAACCAATAGGATTTAAGGGGCGTATATATACAATTACATCGCATGTCATTTACATCATGTGTATTTTTAATTTGAAGATTATATTCTTATTTTATTATTTCATCTTTGGTTTTCGTTGCAACATAGCAAACGGAAAATTTAAGGTGGGCGAAATACATGAGAGTGGATATGCTAACTTTTGCCCTGTCTGGAACAAATGAATACTTTTTAAATCTAACTAACTATTTAACTTCAAGATGAGAGTCGGGTACACTATCCTTGTAATCAACTTTTCAAACAAGAGGAATTAGGCACAGCATCTTTTCAACCAAACCTACCTTCATAGTGAGAGTGAAGCCTCGTTTATTATGTAACAAGTTGGATCCAGCATGTTGGAAGACAAGACACGTGGAAAATTAAGCTGTGTTTATTCTAGCCAACTTGTTGGACCAACATCCTGGTTCCTCCACGTCTTTTTAATAAATCTACACATTTCTAGCCATGGATATTGACGTATTACTTGTCGTTTCTTCATTTATTTGATGACAGGAAGTGTACTCTTGCAGAAGAACCAAAAATTAAGAAATGGTAGGGCATTCGAAGTTTTTTTTTTGCTAGACGTCGAATTGAAGGTGTGTACATGGTAATAATGAGTTACCTACATTTGTAAAGTGGAGATGATAGCTTTGTACACATGTAACATCACAAAGAACAGAATACTTTTGATATAACTCAATTAAGAATCTAGTAGCCGAAGCTATTATTATTTATTCTTTTTAGTGAGTAATTCTCCATCTAGATATTATACTCTGAAAATTGAAAAATGACACCTGGACATGGGTCCCGGGTTCGATTCTCGTGTCCAGGTGTAATTTTTCCATTTTCAGAATTTAAATCAATTAGTTTAACTGTATTAGCCTTGTTTCATTCCATGATCACAAAATTATGCAAGCCCCGATTTTAAAAGTTAAACTAATCTGAAAATAAAACACACGCTTCACCAAGGTTAGACACTCATCCAACTCGATAGCGCGTGCGCAGAACCTCCCAACTCGGCCAACATTTTGGGTTGGTCGTTTATTATCTCTAACAAATGATCCAACACAACTTGATGGCTCTGACCGACTCTCCCAACACCAACATGTTAGCCAACATCCCCAACAAGTTGGGCGTGCGTTTATATTGTAACACAACTTGTTGGGATCGTGTTGGCCAATATGATATTTGTATATATACGCCCCTTCAATCCTATTGTTTGTACGTCAGAGTAGGGTTGGCTGAGTATAGAGAGGTTGGGGGAATGCGATGTGATGGACCTGCAATGTATTTGTTCCCAAAACGCGATGTAATGGACATGCGATGTAATGGTATACACCCGGTATTTGACACCTCTTTCCATTTCTCTCTTGTTGGCAGCTTCATGTTTAAAGGAGCTAGTTCTTTCCAAATTGCTTTGCAAGTTTCAATCAAAATGCTCTCAATAGTAGTTGCTCCTAGTCTAAAACAATATTGCAGTGATTGAAAACGCTCACCCATAGCCACAAACCTGAACAAACCATATTCATTGAAATATATAGTGATTATGAATAGTAATTTTACTTATTATTGAATTCATTTATGTTTGATTTCATACAATGAATGAATAAACATATATTTATTATTACTTATCCATCAGTCATCATTGAGACAGAGACTAAAACAAGAAATATTCATATTGATTAACAATAATAAAGAAATTCATTCATAAATACTTGAATTCAATTAAATGGATGTAGCCATAATTATTGCATTTCAATGGATTCCTAATTCAAACATTATTAATTATTTAAAATATAGAGAGAACCACGGTTGGTAATTAATTAATCCACAATTATTGAAACGCGGGAATTGATAATAGACCATCAATTCATATTTTAACTTACATAGTGAATTAATTAATTTGAAAACAGCTATGTCCATAGTATTCATTCCCTATTATTGATTAAATGATTTCTTCATAATTTATTTACACGTTTTCACTCTTCCTACAAACATTTATCATTTATTTCAGGTGCTGACTGTAAAGTAAAATGGAATGTTCTATAAAGTTCATATTAAAGATACTTGAGAGAGATGAACAAAATTAGAGATCTACCCAGTGGTTCAGCTGCTCAAAAGAAGAAAAAATGGTACCTGGTGGAAAGCATGTCCTTCCTAGGAAATTTCATTGAACAACATCTACCGTCAAAAATCTATGTAATAGTTCAGGACGATTCTGTTGAAGAAAATGAATGTGAAATGATTGAAGAAGAAATTGAGTCCATCGAAGATGATGCTGTCTTTCTTGTCAGCCCATCCAATGACACTTCGGAACACCCACCTCCTGTTTCGCAAGCCTGAGGACTGCAAACAAAAACTCAAATCGCAAGAAAGAAAATGAAAATAACAGCAATCTTTAGGAGCATTTACCGATCAATGAAAACATTGAATTTTTATATGGCTTACACATTCAATATATTTGTTTGGAACTGTTTGTGTTGATGAGTTTCTAAATAATAATAATAATAATAATAATAATAATAATAATAATAATAATGATTACTATTGCACATGTTTATTTTAAATAAAACATTACCATTCATTACAAACCTTAAAGTAACAAACAGTCTTTGTATTGGTGGAATACTTTTATGGAACCTAGAGTCACATTTTCTTATTTTGTCACTTATCATGTACAATACATAATCAAATGTAGTTACAGACATTCTTGTAAAATTATGGAATTTGTTATCATCACGCCGTAGTTCATTAATAAAGCTATGTAAAGTGTGTTCTTGGCTTCGTTTTTCATTCATTGAATGCACCCACAAATGTTTATCTTGGTCTTCGGCACAAGCAATTTCCATCCAATGCCATAACACTACCATCACATCATCCTCCACCGCCATTGCAAAGACGGATTTCTATTTCTACTTCTTGTCTCCCATGACTCTGTTTTCAGAAAAAGAAAAAAGTAAAAATGTTTTTGCTCCTAATAAAATTGTTAAAATACAAAACAAAAGTGTTTTAAGCACAATGCTTTTTGACAAAATAAAATTATTTTCGGTTTCAATGAAACATTTCTGCTATAAGTAAAAACAATTCTGCTTGGAGCAGTTTTGCCAGATAAGTGTGTGCCTGGCCTTAATCTCACATTGATATGCATTCAATTTACCCAAAGAGTTGGTTGTGACGCTCATCTTTTATTTAGTAACAACAACCATGTTCTAATTTAATTAATTGTTTTATTTTATGTTTCAGGAAGAATACCTTGGCTTCGTTGCACGGCTCATCCTCCATGTTAGAGAAATGAGTAAGTGCCCCCGAGAAGTGCATCCATTCTTCCTCATTAATTTTTAAACACTTGTTGCTTTTTAATATGTATTTGTTTAGTAATTTAACATGTCAAGGTACTGGGAGGGTTAGGTGCTTGATAGCAAGACTGACGCTTAATCTGGAAGACCTGAGTTCAATGCTATTTTTTCATCACTCTAAATTGTGATTTCCTATAATTGCCAACCAAGTGCAAGTGCATTTCTTTCATCATTCATTTTGTTTCATTAAATTAAATAGTTTAAACCAATATGGGCATCATATTGTAATGATACAGTAACACTAATAAAGATGATTGAACTCGTCTATGAGTCATCATTATTTGGTTCTTTACATTTAACTTATTGAGTCATTACAGTCCAATACTCATAGAAAACAAACCTATCTTTTGTAGACCAACATTAATAACCTATTACTTTATTATTATTGTTATTTTATATGTATTTATATTATCTATCAAAAGTTACAGCTGCAGATAACATGACTTGATGTATGAATACATGAAAGTAGATCTAGTAACTTTCCTAGCTGTCAGAAAATGAATGCCCTTTTTATGAAAAATGTACAATAGTGTTACCCTCCCCTTGGGGTGTGTGAAGTCGAATTGAATAATATGAAATATTCCCGAAGCTGAATCAAAATACAACTATTAAAAAAATGTCTAATGTTTTATAAAAATACTATAATTTGCTGACTGTAAATTCAGGTATTAAATATAATTTACAAAATGCTATATTTCTAAGATAATTAATATATTCTGTCTTAAAATGATAAATTAAGTGCTTATAACAAAGTGCAATTTAGGCAATTTTTTATGAGAACACTAATTATGATGAAAATAACAGCAAAAAATGAAAATATTATTATCACCGTGTCTCATTACCCGTTCGGGTTATCTGCACTTATGCTAATATGTAATGGTAGGGGGATTGTGAGATGAAATGGAGGACCTGCAGTTTAACGTGTGATCCGAACCACGGTGGAGGCCTGGCATTCCTCACATTCACAAGTTGTGATTAATACACGTCTTGTCAGAAAGTGAAGTAAGAGTTTGGTAATCAGCTATATCTGCGCCGAGACCTAGGATTGAACCCCGGACCCCCAGCACAGAAGTCTGACACCTTACCCCTAGACCGCCAGGTCACTTATGTAAATAATAAAAATTTAAATGTGTAGGGGCCTATTTTAAATTTAAATATATATATATATAGATTATTTTTTATTGCGAAGCTTCTTTAGTGTAAACTCCGGAATTTCACTTTAAAATTGAAGTCGCACTAACGAATATACAAAACCAAGTTGAACCTTCGCACACCACCCCAACGGTCTCGCCCCACTTGATCCATTACCTCATGTTGAGGAGGCACATTATGTCCATGAATGTTGGCCTATAAAATGCAATCAATCTTTTATAACCTGTCTCCCGCTGCCTGTTTTTCCTTGGTACAAATGTGACACAGACTGAAACACGGGGAAATTCGGTCTGATTGCCATTTTTTATTAATGAAATTAAATATATTAGCTGGTTAATTGATTTGGTGGACAAATAGCTTGGGGGAGTCATCTTGCTATAGACTGGAATGCCGATGATGGGGTTGTTGATCCTTGCTATGGCTTCGGGGGTAACTGGTTGATGTCAGGATGACGGCGACATAGTGTACAGACACGTGTGGGTAGGGATAAGAAAAGATCGGTGAGATTGTTCCGGCAACGGGAGTTGCAGTGGGAGGTAGGATGGAATCCCAGCAATGTGAGTCGCTGTGGGAAGTAAAGGATGACGGCGGAAGGAGAGGAAGTTAAGACAAAATTGCTCTTTACAAAACACAACAATTTATTAGCGCTTTCAAACGGCGCACCCGGGTCGGGTAGCCACTCTACGACTGGCCTCTGACTGAGGAACCACCGTGTTAGATACTGCTGCATGGCCTTGTCCAATGAGAGAAAAGGGAGCTTCCCATTGGTGTGAGAAAACGTGAGCGATATTGGCTGCCAAGTGAGCCAATAGAAAGAGGAGTTCTCATGGGCGCTGAGTACAGTGGGGAACTCATCACAGACGATTCAGAGAACATGGACTGTTGGGTGGTCCAGGCAGAAGAGGGGGTGGGTGGCGCAGCCTGTGCAAGTGCGAAGGAAAGATACAAGGGCCAACTGAACAGTGAGACACAACAGGGTGATCGGGGTCTTTGCCTCAGTCAGGTGTACTAAGCAGGGCTGTGGAGTCAGTACGTGATACAGTACGCTTCCACTGCGACTACTTCATAAATGGCTAAAGAATATTAATTAGTATTAACAATTGGTGTTTTGAATGTATATTCAAATAAATTTGTGACTCCAAATTACAAATTTTGGTCCTAGATAATAAAAAAGGTATACAATATTTTTATAATATTATAAGTGTTGATTTTGAAGTTGGAGTCAGTCGGTAAATATGTACTGACTCCGACTCCAAAGCCCTGGTAACCGAGGGTGGTTTTCCACTCTATCTCCATGCAAATGTGGGTACACATCCTTCATTCAAACATCCTTGACCCTAACACATTAGTGTAATTAGTACACATGCGTGTAATCCGAGCAAGTATATAAAATGCATGCCAGTAGTATTGCACATATATCATGCATGTCCCTCACTCTGTTTGTTAATCAATTGTGTGCTACATACACCTAAACTCTGTTTTAATAATAATTTTTTTCTCAGACTCTAAAAAGACACCAGGGATGGGTGGTGGGGGCCAAGCCATGCAAGACCCAATAAACGCTCTTCAAACTCTCGCAAGACAAGGTGACATACCTACATACAATATTTATAATTACTGTTTGTCTATAGAGATTAAAGCCTTGCTCACATTTTTGTTTGTGATTTAATATGTTTCAATTCTCCGGTTCCATCTGATTTCAACATATTTGTTAATTGGGCCTACATTTCAAACGAAAAGCATGAATAATATTACCGATATTGAGCTGTAGGTGAGTCATTAAAAGTGTAAATGTACCCTAATATTTTGCTCTTGTGTCAGGAACAGGAAATAACCAGATAATGGGCCTGGGCCCATCCCCTGGACCTGGCATGGGGCCCCAAAACACACAATCTGCCACAAACTGTAAGTTTTTGTCTTTAAAGTCAGATTTTTGTATACAAAATTAATATTTAGCTAGAAAATAAAACAATGGCGGCTTTTTATCTATTGTATTAAATTTTTTTTAAGAGGCAGCCGTTATCTCTTTGTCCACTGGCAGCATTGTAAAATGTGAACTGTGTTCTTTTCTTTGCAAAAGCCATATTGTGTTTGTTCCCTTATAATATGATTCTATCCACCTTTCCTTTACCTTCTTACAATGGAATACAATAACCTTAGTTTTAGAGACATTTACACGAAGATCCATTCTCCTTGTCACCACATTAAAACGATTTAATGTATTCTGCAAGTCACTTTCATTCTCATCCATTAATATGGCATCAACTACATATACCAGCACTCTCACATTAACATTGTTTATTTATACACCAATGCATCCTCTGAAGCACCCCTATAAACTTACCCATGCACATATTAAACAACCCTGAAGACATAACACTATACCCACACCACTCGTGGACCCCTTTTGTTACTTGGGGATAAGGCCTGTGTCTGAACCCATTGACACATATACACAGTCATTCTTGGGGTTGAGAAATCTCCCTCAATACAATAAGAAGTTTGTGCACCCTAGAGATAATGACTCATGAACAGACTGTGTGCACATTTATGCTCGCATGTTACCACCCTGACAAGGGATGACCCAACATGCACTAATGTGAGTTCAAAATCAGAGTGTCTCGATGGGGTCGAAGCCCGAGCCTCTGAACTCATCAAGACTGTGCAGGAGGATCAAAAGAGCTGCGCTGCCCGTGCACACAAGTTTAAAAGCGTTGAGGAAACTCAGCTCAACACAACCTTGTCTAACACCTAGTTCAATGTCAAACTATTTGCTCAAATCTCCATCCACCTTAACACACTCTTTACTCCCATCATACATCGCCTTATTTTCGATTACTAACCATTCATCCACACCATACTCTTTAAGAACATTCCATAACATACTCCGATTCACCCGATCGTACACTTTCTCCAGATCAACAAATTCACAATAAACTTACTTTCTTACTGATCTACATTTCTCAATCAGTTGTTGCAACACCAATATCTGGTCCATAAAACTTCTACCTGGAATGAAACCACATCGCACAACCCAAATCTTGTCTGCGGGTGTTCACGCACCCTCCCTATTAAAACTCTCCTAAAAATTTTTGATGGAATACTCATCAAACTAATTGCCCTAGAACTCTTACATCCACTCTTACTGCCTTTGCATACAAAGGATCAATGACAGCATTCTTAAACAGAGTGTTCAGCGAGCTAGAAAACAGGGATAAGTAAGGGAATTTGCAAAGTCATGGAAAAGTCAGGGAATTTGATCAAATTTCTGGAATTTTCACAGTTTCATCAATACAATATGCAACTTTTATTTATGATGGTAAAATTAACATATTTTTTCTCAATTAATACACATTAGGAATCTATTTTTTAACTTAGTTGTCCCTGTTGAGCATACTATTCTCAATTCACATATTCAACAAGTGATTTTAAAGTGGTCTGTCACCCCTCTATGGTAGGTCTTTAGCCAAAGTTGAGTCTTGGTTAGCACATTCATGAGAATTGATTACAGTATAGAAAGAAGAAACTAAAAAAGGACGTGTCTCACAACAATTTTAACCTGTATTTGTGTGAGACAATCTTTTAATTAGGGCTCTCAAACTCGATACCCTTGATTCTTAATGGTATCGAAAAAATCGAGAATTGATCTTGATATTACACTTATCGCTACTTTGATTCTTGGCTCTCAATAAAGCTGGCAACTAAACAACACAGCAACAGTCAAAATAGGTGATAATCGATTACCTCTCATTAATCTAGTTGCCTTTTAACCTAAATGCTGGCAAGTTGTAGATATACTGTATTGGCCCGAAAATAATATGACCCTATCATCTTGAGGTGTTCTACACGGAGGAAAAAAAAAAGACATGACATTATGACAGTAACAAGAGGTAAAAACTTTAAGTTTGACAAACTTTTTTTAAAGTAAAAGTTTGGTGAAACTGTCAGAATACATGAATCGATTCTAAATAAAAATTTGTTGTATAATACCTAGACTAGGGATGGCAATTTTGCATAATATATACTCATTAATTGATACATCACAATGTGTATGTCGAAAGCTACGATATTCCTATCAAATTAAAATGGCTACTCTCCTGTAATTACATTTTCTATCGCTTTTCAATTTCTAATGTTTATTTAGCTCTTTGAATATGACACGTTTAGTAAAAATAGTACAAAAATCGATGTAGTTAATAAAAATAGAGCAAAAATCATTATATTTCTTTTAATTCAATAGATTTAGAGCATAGTCCGATATGTTAAATATAGCGATATATTCTATGTATTGATAGCTCGTTCCCAAAATTTCATCACTAATTACTGGCGAGCTAACTTGTGTATGATCACTTATGGCGGACCACTTTACATTTTTGTAACATGTGAAATGTGTTATTCTTTCCATTATTAAATCCACAATTTGTTGTATTAATTTCCAATTTATTTGGATTTTCAGTTTTGAGTTTTCAGTTATGTTAATAAATATTTA
Organism: Timema californicum; assembly: GCA_902141385.1. NCBI lineage: Eukaryota > Metazoa > Arthropoda > Insecta > Phasmatodea > Timematidae > Timema > Timema californicum. The sequence goes on from CABFOW010000690.1 coordinate 138,491, forward strand.
TAAGATTGTGAAATTGTTTCAAGCGACCATGTGTTGTAATGATCAAGTCTAAGTTTCACATTTAGAGGGGAGTAGGGTATCAGGCACGTTAGAGTTTCTATACATTCATACTTGGAAAAATAATGAAAAGGAAATGTTCAAGAATTGGAATTGAGTATTGAAAAATCGAGGTTAAGCTTAAGAATCAGAATCGGTAAAATAGTGATTGAATATAGTGACTAGAAAAGTTGGAAATTGGCCCTAGAAAACCTAGACAAGTCAAGGAATTTTAAAATATTGTTTGGCTGGACACCCTGTTACAGTCATTAGGAACGTTCGCAATCCCAGCACACATTGAATAACTCACACGATCTGGCAAGTTGTACCATGCCTCCACACTTAAGCATTTCACTTGAAATCCCATCTACGCATGCAACTTTGCCAATCTTTAACATTCTCAGACCTTTAAACACCCCTACCTCGTTAATATTATTTCACCCGACATAATATTTTCCTTATTTTCCGCTACTTTCTCTATATTTTCACCATACATTCGCTCAAAATACACCCTCCATCGCTCTCTTATACTATCTTCATACCAGATCATCTCACCACATTCATTCTGCATGCTACAGGTCTTTCCTTGCACTTGTTTTATTTACCCACTTCCAGAACAGCTCATTTCCTTCTAAATCATTCTTTCTTTCCATATCAAGCTCCACGCAGAGCCCTAGTATTCTTTACTCAACTTCTAAGTCTCTCATCATACACCACAAAATTAACCATCAGTCTCGGAATGCCCCTTTGACATGTATACAAGTGAATATTTTAGTCATGATCATTCTTGCTAACCCTGTCATCACCATTCCTTGTTAACACTCTCTATGAATTTCCTCTTTGGGTACCAACCCATCCTTTCATAGCTCCTAACAAAATAATTCTCTAATCCGGTTCACATGCATTCAAGACTTCATTGAGCTCATTCCAAAACTCCACTCTCACATTCTCATCTTCACCCTTCACCGGAACATAACCAATAACCAACATAATTCTATGAATGCCCATTTTCAAGCGTATCTCTAAAAGTCTAGATGACACCAACTTGTACCTTCTCACTAACAGCTTAGGATTAAGCTTACTCCCTGACTTCCCTTTACCCATTCCTCCACACCTGACCATCACTCATCATTAAAACATCTTCCCATTCCGCTTGGTTTCGCATACACACAAAATATCAATCTTCCTTCCGATCATTTCTTCTAACAGTTAATTCTCATTATCACACCTCTTACCTTCAATAGTCCATATTGTCACAAGTTTTTAACCTCAGCACTAAACAAGTCTATATAATTAATTCCTTTTACCATTTGATTAAAATTGTTAGATCAACACAAGTTCTTAATAATAATTGTATTCGAGATTTTTACTTATCATGAATCTTTCAAGTACTATAGGATTTGAGCATCCTTTTTCTATTTTCTACGCATGATATGCTCAACAGTTCTTGAATATTTATCATTTACACAGGGGAATTCAAACAGGACTTTTTGAATGAATAGGAAAAGTCGGGGTCGAACTTCACTAAGCCCACGATAGATATTCACCAACTGTTGAGAGTACCAGGTGTAGAGAATTAAACCAAACGTATCTACTGACGTTATATTGTATTTAATTTGGAGAAAGAGGTTTTTCATCATAAAATTTGTAATAATACGTACCCTAACTCATATTCCTCTCTATTCACACGTTCATCGAAAAACAAGTGCAGAACAGAAACGGGGTCACGTGATGAGCTTTAAGCCAATCAAAAGATTTCCAAGTTCAACTCATCTCTAATTCGTCCGCTCTGCCAGAGATGTTCAACATGAGAGAGCCAATCAAATCTCAAACTTAACCATCTCAAATCATTGTGCATGTGAATTTGACAATGGGTGCACTGTACATCCAGAAGCAAGCAGACATCTTTGTTGGTCGTTGTGAGGAGATTTTAAATAACTCATTAATGTAAAGCATGTGTAACTAAGTATTGGATTGTGCCATGACACAGCTCTATAATTTGAAAACAGCCATCGGAAGAATGATCTAAAATATATGTTTATCCGCTAGAAAATAAAATTGTTGATAATCAGCTGTTTTAAGTTTGTATTGCAATGTATCATGGGTCAACATACAGCAAGTGAGCTGCTGCACCACCCAAGCAGATTCTGTTCTCTATTTTTGACGAACGTGTGAATCAAGCTTTAGGGAAATAAATAGTGTTTTTTTCCTAATCAATGGTAGAAGCAAAGTCCCCTTATGAGTTAATCGAAGTGATCATTATTTGGCGTGGTTGCTCCTGCCAGTGTTACAGACGCTGAACCAGCGGCCCAACCAGGCTCTCAACAACCTCCAGAATCTTCAAGGCAAGATGCCCGACTTGGTTATGCAAGGTGGGCCTCAGGTTTGTATCGTGTATTGTTAACATGTTATCCACACCTTTTAAATAATTTATATTGTTTTAGTATAAGTATATTTGAGATTCAAGGATTGGAGATTCAAAATAATATGTATTTAAATTTTTTGAAGTTTTGAATTGAGGTTTGTTTTAAAGAGACTTAAACTTTGTATACTCATTGGTGGTTCAGGTCCAACATAATTATAGGACAAACTTAACAACCAGGACCCAGACCAATAATGTAACACTTGACTGAATGTATGGATGTCATAGTGAATAGATTGTAAGATAGAATGTTAACACTAGCTACTATTTGTTTTTGGTTTTTACACCCATCTCTGTTTCCAGCCTATGGTTCGGGTCAATTTTCATTCAAGCCATACATTTTCCACTACCGGCTTTCAAGGCCTTTAATAGCTTCATATGTCTTATAATCTGACTTAAGACTAGGACGGGCACAACATCCAGTCCCCGGCCTTCAATTTATCAATATGAAATGGTAAACCCACATTTTACCAACAATAAATTTTTCGGCCATGCCGAGAATCAAACCGGGGATATTTAGCTCAGACAGACACGCTACCGACTGAACTAAGGTGTGGAATTTAACTATTAATTGAATGTAGCTATTATAATGAATGTATTTACATTTTATACTGTTCTATCAACTAAAGTTGGGAGGAATCCACTATTTTACAAATACAAATCTTGGAAAAAATTATTAATATAAATACAATATAAAATTCAAATAGTAATTAAATGACAAGCTCCATTATTCCATTAGAAAGGAACTTAGGTCGGGGGATTAGCTGGTAACAATTTATTTTCTTCAAGATAGAGTTATTACTTATATGTCCATTGGTAGCAATGTAAAGTGTGGACTGTGTTTTTTTCATTGTAAAAACCATATTGTGCTCCTTCCCCTCAACACCAGATGACCATGGGTTCAAACCCAGCAGGGGTCAACAGATTCTCCTTGAACAACACAAATCTGTAGCATAACTTTCTTCAGCAGGGGAATAAAGCTGTCGGTCGTTAAAATACCTTTTACACAGCAAAATTGGTAGGGCCTTTAGCTCTCACTCATAGAAATTCTCATGTGCTGATCTAATTGGTCGGTTCAGAAAGTGCACATTAAATACCTCAAATAAATAAATAAAATACAAATATAGGGGCTATAGTCTTAGAGTTATAAAATCAGCATTTTTACTAGCTATGCCTTGTTGAAAATGATGTTCCCAGGGCCCCATGGTGCAGATGCCAAGTCAGATGCAGATGCAGGGACAGCTTGGACAACAGATGCAGGCAGGGCAAATGAGGATACAGATGGGTGGGGGGCAGATGCCCAACCAAATGCATGGACCCATGCCCAGTCAAATGCAAGGGCAGATGCAAGGACAGATGCAGGGTCAAATGTCTGGACAGATGCAGGGCCAAATGCCAGGACAAATGCAGGGCCAAATGTCTGGACAGATGCAGGGTCAAATGCCTGGACAGATGTCCGGGCAGATCGGAAACCAAATGCCTGGCCAGTTGAGCCATATGGGGCAGATGGTGCAGCAAAGAAAGGTAAACTAAACCAATTTATGCATGTGTTAATTCTATTCTATGTACGCCATCACTTTCTGTTCTTTGCTCTTACAGTCCATCAGTATCATGAACTGTTTCCAGCTCGGGGCCGGGTCAGTTTAGTAAAATACTTCCATCTTCCTCGGTCCTTCAATCATCCTTCCTCCTTTATTAAATACATAATCACGCCATTCCCTTACGAGGTAGGCAAGAAACTGTGAATATAGCTAAAAAAACACTTTACACTTAATCCATCCTCACTAACTTTCTCCACAATCCCTTATCCTTGCATACTTCTTTCACTTCAACAAAATCCATACACGCTCTCTTATTCTTAAAACTCTTAATGTCTCTCTTTTTCACACATTTGTTTACACTCTACAACATTTAGCCACTTCTTACATTGTTACGTTCATATCTTCGGTCCCACGTTTGGACGCCAATTGTAACGTTCTCATATCTTGTAACGGGTCCCACGTTATAGGAGCCAAATTGTAACGTCACTAATTAGCTCGTTTCACGTTGTGCGCCTATTTCTATCTTAATAAATAGTTATTAACACTCCCCTACATTAGGCTCCACTTTTTGTGATAGAAATAAATAACGTCAGATAAAGTTGATATTAGTTTATTCAATGATAGTTATTGATAACTTTGATAGAAAAAGATCATGTTTTATGAAGGGCAAGCACACGTCTGTCCATCACAATGACTGACATCACAGTGGCTCCGAGATTGCACCACTCGTTTGGTATATCTCAGTCCAATAGAACTTACTAGAATGTTTAAGAACCGGAAACTTTCTCAAATTAAACACCTACATTATTCTGGTTTGTTAGAGAGCAGGAAGTTAATTTTTAAAAGACTTTAACATTGTAGTTTAGACTCAACCTTAAGTTACACACTGAAGTTAGTTAAAGTAGCTGATGCATCCTACCTTCAGGGCGTGAACTTAAAAACAAGAAATAACTAGTAATTTCCTAGTTAGAATCAGGTAACTATCATATCTGAATAATTTAGAAGAAGAAGGGCTTTAAGCAATATATAATTCAAATAAAAAAAAAATATATATAATTGAGATGAGAATATTGTCAATGCTTTCAAATATTCTTTAGGGTCAAATCAGGACATTACAACATGTCCTACCCCTTCCTTTTGATCCATACACTTTACCTTCATATATTTGTTTCATCACTCAATCCACAGGCATCCTCTCAATAAGCCCAAACTAACTTAACATTGACCTATTGGATTCCCTTTCAAACTGCACTCCTTCAGCACCCATTCATTACTGACTCTGTCCGTACGAATATTTCCACATACGTTTCTAAGTTATCTAATCCACCCTGCTTTAGGGTTTCTTCTGACAAACCCACACTTCACATTCGTAAAACAATGGCATTAACACACTATTATATTCTGCCATTTTGGCCTCTTTCGATATTACCTCGTTCTTTGCAATAGTCTACATACAGCCAACTACTCTCAGAGATGCATTCACCTGTTTGTCGATTTCACCATCTATCTTTCCATATTTACAGAACATTCTGCCCAGATACACAAGATCATTCACTTTTACTTAACAGTTTTCCATTTATACTAAGTTTACAAATATTTCATGATCTAGCCTTATCAAAAACCAACCTTTATTTGCTTCCATTAATCTCTTATCACTCCCACACTAAGTGTTATCTACTTCACTCTTGCTTCCTCTACTAGCTTTCCTCGTGACAGCTAACATGCTCTTTCCTGGTCTCTTTGACATCCAGTGTCCATGCTTCTGCTGTTTATGTCACTATGACTCAAATAAACCTAAAAAATATGTGAATATGACCCTACATCTTGCAGGGCAATGAAGGTATGATGATGGCTGGACAGAACACAGGGTTTCCTGGACCGCGTAGTGTTCCTCCGGGACAGTTCTTCAGGCAGAGCCCCTCTCCCTCTGCCCCCTCTCCTGTCGGACTTGGCTCGGCTTCTACCAGGTGCGGTACAATCCATAGCAGGGCTCTGGAAGTAAGCAACTTAAAAAATACAAACTTTTTTAGGTCAACATTGATAACCAGAGTCCAAACTTTGGATGAACTAGAAATGGTAAAAAAAAATTAATGTAAATTGAAATGAATGCTCATGACTATATCAAATTTGCGTTTGGGGGGTGGGGGTGGGAGGGCAGGGGGTCAATCCCGCCAGACCAACGGTAATAGATAAATTCTTGACATTTTCCCCATTTGTAATGTGTGAAATATGTTCTTCTTTCTGTTATAAAATCTGCAATTTATTAATTTTGGGTTTATTTGAATTTTCAGTTTTGAAGACTGATAGTGTGTGTTTAGTAAATATCTATGAGATTGTGAGATTAATGTTTCAAACAACCATGATGTTGTAATGATTGAGTCCAAGTGTCAGTGTTGGGGGAGTAGGGTATCAAGCATTTAGATTTTTTATACAATAACAGTTATCATTAAATATCTACAAAAAATTGTTTTTGATTATTTTTACAAAGTTAATATTTTATTTGACAAATAATAATCACACAAAAAGTTATTTTTACTTTAAAGTAGGCCTATTTAAGTATTTTAAGTTGCTACCAGTACGGTACTTAAGTTATTTTTCCAATGTAATTAATTTAAAACAGTGCACTTTCATTTAAGGATCTATTTGGTTAATTGACTAGACTTGTGTTCTCAACAACTGTTTATTATACCTTTTTTATTTATTTTTTATTTACAAATGTTTGAGTCACTGATGCCATATTTATAGGTGATAATACGGTACAAGTACATGTTTATTATAATGTAATTCCTAATTATTTTGATTATATGATTTATACTTGGTAAAATTGATATCTTTCTTTGTTAACATTACCTTTTTTTATTACTATCAACGTTTTTTAGTTTTTTGGTATGTTATTAAGTTGAGTTATATGAGGTTGGATGCTTGGAAAAAAAATAATAAAAAAAGAAAATGTTCAAGAATCGGAATCGAGAAAAACAGGTATCTTGACATCTCTACAATAAAGTAAACAATTTTTCTCTGAAACTTTTATTCTAAAATGATTTATTTTTAAGATATTCAGTTGTGCTAACTTAAATGCTTCTCCCTATTTTACAAAATGTGCCCCATAAAGAGAATATAGGTTTTCCTTATAGAGATACCTTCATCATCATCATCATCATCATCATCACCATCATTGTTATCATCATAACCACCATAATCATCTGTTTCCAGCCTGTGGCCGGGTTAGTTTAGTAAAATTCCTCCATCTTCCTCTATCCTCCCATCATTCTTCTCCTCTCACTTGAACACTTTCTGTTATCTGCTCCTCCCATCTTTTCTTGGCCTCCTTTGTGGTCTTTTACCTACATACTTCATTTCCAACATTTTCTTTGGCATCCTCTTTTTTCCCTTCCTCATTACATGTCCTTAACATCTCAGCCTTGCTTCCTCTACTATTTCATGTATTCCAACATCCTCAATACATATCCATGCCATCTCAGTCTTGCTTCCTCTACTATCTCATGTACCTCCATTCTTTCCCAGATAACTTCCTTTCTATCTTAATTGGACTGTACTAATGGGGCCCTCCTACGATGGGCCTAGAATCACTACTAGAGGTGATAAATGTGTCTAGTTTGTGTTTCAGCAACCAGATGACAGCATCTTCACCTGCGTTGGTACCATCGCCCAACCCACAACTTGCGCCCATGTCTGTATCACAGCGTTCTGTCGGTTAGAGTTTCTCTCAATTATTCTAATAAATTAGTAAAAAAGCAAACATGTAGGGGTGTGCAAGGTCCCTGTTTTCAATTTCATGCACAATCAAAACAAATAAATAATTAAATATTTTTGTAGCTGAATCAAAGTTGGAATATTAAACAAAAAAAATGGCCCTACTAGTACTTGGATTTTGAACTTATAGCAGAATTTGTCTTTAAAGCTCAGAATTGAGATCAACAGTTTTGTAGGGTTGTCATTTTCAAGCTTCTTCTTGATGTACCTACAAATCAATTTTTAAAATGCATTGGTAAGCACAGGATATTTAATTTAGATGAAATCAGTGGACTCACTTATAAATCATTTGATAACTTAACAAATTGTTAAAATAAATATCAAACTTCATTTAAATGATGTAATAGAGCTCTAAAACTACTTTCAACCAGTAAATTAATTTCCTTTTGGCGTATATTTGAATTATGTTGGTTAACCTCTCTAAAATGAGTTAAATCAGTGTTGATCAACATTGCGATAAATATTTTACCAAATTTAAATAAAAAAAGAATTTACTATTTCATATTGTTTTCTAGAAATATTTTACTAACCATCTTACTTTTAATTATGAACATCAAAATTGAAATCAAAATTGAATTGAAATAAATTTCACAACTGCGCATAGAGGAATGAAATGGATTCTAACTTTTATTGTAGGGTAGTTAAAGTTATAGAGGCATATTTTGGGAAAATATTAGCTCATTAAAATGTCAATTTTATGAACTTTTGTGTAAGGGTTAGTGTAATTTTAATACCCGGCACCGTAGCTTAATTGGTAGTGTGTGTGCCTACTTAGTTAAGGATCCCGAGTTTGATTCTTGGCACGGACAAAAAGTTATCATCGGTGAAATGTGGGTTTATCCTTTCACATTGATAAATTAACGGCCGGGGACCGGATGTTGTGCCTGTCCTAGTCTTAAGTTAGATTATAAGACATGAAGCTACAACAGGCTTAGCAAGCTTGTAGTGGAAAATATATGGTTTGAATACAAAACTGACCAAAGGTTGGAAACAGTAATGGATGTAAATAATAATATTTAGCACCGCGTCTTACTACCCGTTCGGGTTATACGCTTTAAGTACTAATTACTCTAATGGATTAGAACTTGGGAAGGTTGAATTAGAGGAAGTGAACCCGCATTTGCGCGGAGGGAGAGTGGAAAACCATTTAGTAAAAACCCCCCCCAGTTCACCCGACCGAGATTCGAACCTCGATCTCCCCGTCCTCAGCAGTCGAGCTTCAACATGACAAGCGCGTTAGCCAACTATGCCACCGAGGCGGGTAATGGATGTAAAAAGCACACGCCTTCTAACCTATAAATTTTATTGTAACTATATTGTATTCCTTAAATTAAGTTAAGTTACATAGCTCCACAACAAATGGATTTTTTTTTACCATCAACATTTTTTTTATATATATTAAAACTTTGACTCAGTATTTGTAATATTTCATATTATTTGATTCAACTTGGATTTTTATTGAAAAAGTTGAATTTGTATGGCACTAAATATAATTGAACTCTTGGAGGGCTAAGTTGGTGCTTTCGTCCTTTCAATGACTGTGTATGTGCGCGCAGGGATGGCCCCCTCTCCGAGCAGTTCCCTCAACACCCCCGGCCCAGCAGTGCCCACCCCTAGCCCTTGCAGCATGCAGGAGGACCAGGCATACAGGGACAAGGTACGACAACTCAGCAAGTACATCGAGCCGCTGCGTCGTATGATCGCCAGGATGGGGAACGACGGTGAGGCTTGAGGTTCATCATATGATATACGTTCTTCTGTGGATAACCCGCTTTTGATAAAAATGTAAGTCACAACTTTGTTTGAGCCATCGCTTCAATTGTCACTATGTTTTTGTTCAGATGTTGAGAAGCTGAGCAAGATGAAGAAACTCCTGGAGATATTGTCCAACCCAAACAAGAGGATGCCCCTCGAGACGCTCCTCAAGTGTGAGGTTGTTCTGGAGAAACTGGACTTGAAGAGGGTACGTGTTCATAGCTTTGCTCTAAACACTAGGGGTGCAGGCGAGGGCTCGAAATTTGAGTTCAAGTAAAGTTTGAGTCGATGCTCGCACTCGGATACAAATTTTTCTGGAAAAAAAAAAAATCGAGAACAAACCTAGTGCGCTCTAAAATTTCAATTCTATCTACAAATATATATCTGAGTTTTTTTTGTGTGTGCTCCCTGTCTTACTACTTTTTGAGACTATTTGTATATTCACCCAACTGTGATAATGATGGTTATATTTAGAGAAAATTTACTAACATTTTGCATAAATGGCACGTGGGACACCATTTTGGAAAAAAACACTTTCTGTACACACGACCAGGATTTGAACCTCGGTCTCCCCATCATCGGCAGTCTGGTATATTTTGAGAGTGATGCCTCGGACCATGCAACCACCGAAGTGGGTTTGAGTTTAGTTAATTTGAAGATACCCTCCATCTTATAACAACCAACCTGAACATATCTTGTCTTATTGTCCAGGGCGAGAGCAGTGTAGCTCCTCAACCGCAGTTGGCAGGCCTGAAAGAGGCACACATCTTCACACCCCTTCTGGAAGCTGTGGCCAGTACCCTACAGAGTCCCGTGGCCAACCATACCCTTCAGAGGACCTTGGGACCTTGCTTAGAGGCACTGTTCGGACCTGAGCTCAAGTTAGTACTTTCGTTTGTTAACATGTACCTGTCACGAACCAAGGACTCGCGTTGATAAGACAATCACAAGTGTTCATTAAAATTTAGTGTGGGTGGGTGGGGGGGTGGGTTTGGGTGTGTGTACGTCTATTTTTAGAGCTAAGAAACAATGTTGAGACAAACACATTTAATCAAGATAAAACAAATAAATTAAGGGTGTGCAAAGCTTCAAAACCTTTGACGTTGTTCTGAAATAAAGTTCCAGCTTTAGCAATAAAACTATTGAGAGCTAAAATTTCCAATTTATATTAAATTACTGCTATTCTGAGCTGCTATGTACATTAAAAATAAATATACATATAGAAAAAATATGTTCTAAATGATTTCAGTGCATTTTTTCCAAGCATAAAACAATTGACAAAGAATATTCAAACTTCGAGTTGGCTTCAAGAATATTTTATTCGTCCAATTAGAGCTCACTTTATATTGAAAAAATGTACTTGGCGAAATCCAAAAATGAACAATCCAATTTGGTATATTAATGTTTCACTTGAATGCCAGAACTTAATTCTCCTGGAATTTGAGCGCTGAGTTTTGTGTTAAAGATAGTGTGTAATGATGTTTCAGAATGCTCCCTCCACCTTTGAAGAAAAAGAAAGTGGAGGAGCCACCCAACGACATACCTGATGTTCTACAAGGGGAGATTGCCAGGCTCGATCAGAGGTTCAAGGTTTGTATCATCATAAACAGCTTCCAGCCACTAGCCGGTCCTATTTGGAACAAGGCTCTTTAATGTCTCCTTCCTCTCTCCTCCATTCACCTCACATTCATCACTTCTTTATCCTATCTTGCACTGGCTCTTCTTTGATTAGTCCTCAGCCGCTTTGATGGCCGCATCGTCTATGGCGTCACTCTCGCAGTAGATAAGACTGTTGATGACAGGGAGATCAGGGTTCGAATCCTGGTTGGGTGTACTGAGGGTGGTTTTCCTAAATAGTTTCACACTCTTGTCACACAAATGCAGGTATACTACTTCTAAAAATCAACCTTCCTAATTCCCAATCATTAGTGTAATTAGTACATATGTGTATAACCTGAACAGGTAGTATGACGCAATGATAAAACTAAAGGTCCTCTCACCCGGTTATTTTTCCATTCTTGTAACTACTATACTAATCAGAATTCTCATTTCACAGGCTTAATTCTGCTTCTATCCTTCTCCTTCACTACCCACGTTTCCACTGCATATTTCAATATTGGTACATAGCACTTTCTGTAGATCATTCCTCCACACGTCCCTGCTCCAAATTATATTTCTCACACTTCTGAATAAAGTTTCTACTTACCTCTCTCTATCTCGCTGATTTATCTTCTCTTTCTTCAACTGCTCCCATCCTGATGTCACACCACTCGCGCACCTGTCTTTCTGCGGTCATTCATAAACCACATAACACAAAAAGGGTCACTTCCTCTTCAAGACAAAATAAACGATTGATTAAAAGGATAAGATTTTTTTTTAAATTTAAAAGGAAAACAATACCAAATTGAAGGCCTATGGCACCATGAGGTCCAAAACTCACATCTTCCTCATGCACGGGATTTCACAAAGGTAATATCATTTACATAAGGAAAATAAAGTTAAAATTTAAAGAAGAAATACAAAGTTATTCTGACATTACAAGGCTCAAATAATTAAATGATTAGTGATAGACTACATCTCTTAAAGAAAGAATAAAACAAAAATAGGAAAAACACGCAATCACATCTGACCTGTAAGATTTCCAGCAAAGAGAGACAGAAAAAGGATGTGGAAGTGTAACCGAATCAACACAAGGAACCCATGCCAAAACCAGAAGTTAGTCAAATAATTTAGAAACATTTAATACATAAATGAGGAATATAAATGGGTTTTTAACTATTACACACTGTTACAATAACTAAAAACTAACAACCGCCCTACCCCCCCCATTTAAAAATATATAATAACTAAAGATATTCAGAACAGAAACTTAAAAGAAAAGTCAGTTAGTGTCATCTTTGCCACCAGATGATAGATCTTGTCGGCCTCCACCGTGGTTCGGATTCCACGTTAAACCGTAGGTCCTCCATTTCATCCCACAATCACCCTACCATTACACATTAGTGTAAGTGCGTACAACCCGAACGGGTATTAAGACGCGGTGCTAATAATAATAATAATAATAATAGATCTTGTCACGTAGCAAAGTTCCCAGCTATCCCCACAAGAATGTGTTAAGCACAAGAGGTGAGATGAATCAGCTCATAAAAGTTAGAGGCTTAAATACACCTACCTTTTGAAGATAATTGATGATATTTGAAACTTTAATTTCATAACATGCTGCTGGTACGAAAAATAACACTATTGATGGACTCCTCAAACTTACCTTTAAATACATTCTGTACTCTTACTTCTTTCCATTTCACTACATCTTTTTGAGACTCGTCCACTCTTTTTTTTATGGATATTGCTTTTTATACACACGCAAGCAATTATTCACGGCCTATGTAAAAGAATATGCAGTAGGAATCTAAATTATATTCAAACTCAACTATACTTAAAAATTGAGGCTGCTATGACTGACAGTTGCTATCCAACTAAAAGCACGTGAGGGGGTAAGTAGATTGGACAAATCTAAACAAGTGCCGTGAGTATAAACATGTCACTGTCATGTGCATGAAATATGAGTTTTCGAATGTGCTTTGTGTTTGTAGTCTCAGGAAGACAATACCACCTAAGCGCATTCAAAATATTGATAAACAAAAAGTGCTAAACTTGCATTTTCAATGCCACAGATATTCTGAAGTTACCTATAAGTATGTTTATCAAAGGTGAAAACATGAACAATTATGATATTTTATAACATTAGAATATGCGTATAAGATCTGTGTTAATTAACACTTTGATGTATCCCACCCTCCCCCCATGTAACAGCATATAGAGATTAGAGCTACCCCTGTCCCCTCTTAAATCGGTATGGACCCACAACCTCTCTTCCTTACATTACACCTCACTCCATACCACTCCCCCACTTCATCTGAAGCATCCAATTGCTTCTGAACTTCTCTCTTCTCATTGGCTTATACCATCAGGTCATCCGCAAACACTATTGCTTTTATACTTCTCTCCTTAATAACATAATATCATTAATTAATAATAATAGACATTGAAAGGATAGAATAGCAAGGCCTACACACTTAACAAAAAAAGCTAGGCCACAAAGTTCACAATTAAATCATATTATCAAAAACTTTCCAGTCTGTGGCTGGGTTTGTTTGGAAAATGCCTCCATCTTCCTCTTTCCTTCTCGTTTAATTGCTTCCATTCCTCCATAAATAAAATTTGAAAACTGCTCCTATAAGCCTAAATAGCAATAAAATATTAGACTGGCTAATATAATGTCTCCCTTGTATTAAATTGCTTTGAGTAAATTTTTTTTTCAGGGGTGATAGAGAAGACTGTGAAGGGAAAATGGTGGGAGAAAGGGAGAACGTTATTTACAATCATCCCTCTTCAAATTCAAGCAGTACAATTCTTCCCCGCCAAGATGGCAGCACAAGACGGTGTCGCTTTGATTCTTAATTCTGCCTCTAAATGGTCATTTACACAATCTTGGGTGGTTTTGTTTTCAGGTAAGTCTGGACCCCGTACACCAACCCGGCTCCCGCTCGGTGCAGCTGCTCTGTTGGCTGGATGACAAACACCTCCCCTGTGTACCCCCTATCTCGGTGTCTGTCCCAGAGGACTACCCCCGCTCCCCGCCCAGCTGTCACATGGCCTCCCACGAATACGGCAGCACCCAGTTCCTCTCTGCAGTGCAGACAGCCCTGATGGCTCGGGTACGCAAGCTGCCGTGCAGGTTCTCTGTGTCACAGCTGCTCGACACCTGGGAAATGAGCGTGAGGCAGGCATCCGCACCTGCACACATGCCTTTATCGGCCGCCACCGTGCTCATGGGGCTCTAGAGAAACTCCAGTTGCTAAGGAAATACAACAAACATTAGAGGTGTGCGAAGCTTCAAAACTTTGATATGTCTTTGAAAAAACATCTAGCTTCTGCAGTAAAAATATTGTTCAAGTGAGCTTAGGGTCGTTATCATCATCATCTGTTTCCAGCCTGTGGCTGGGTCAGTATAGTAAATTTCCTCCATCTTCCTATATCCTTCCACCACTCTCCCTCCTTTAATTTAATTACTTCCATTCTTCTCCTTTCACTTGTACACCTTCTGTTATCTGTTCCTCCCATCTCTTTCTTGGCCTCCCATAAAGTCTGTTTCCTACATACTTCATCTCCATCACTCTCTTTGGCATCCTCTCCTCTTCATCATTATGTGCGCTGTCACACGACTTCGATTTGTCTTGTAGAGTTTTACACATATTTGATTTGAGTTTGTTTTTAATTGGACCTTGTACATCTCTCCAAGACATTGTAAAAAGGGCTGCATTCTCCCAAGTACAAGACAAGTTTTTTTTATTGTTGTTGTCAATTCAAGAGTTAAATAAATTAAGTAATCTCTTGAGTTATATTGCCAATCTAAGACGGTGGTTCCCAACCTTATTTTGGTCGATGAACGCTGTGGACTTATCATGATGATCTAGTGAACCCTGGTCATTTCTCCTTCCTTCCCTTCCCTCGTGTTTAAGTGCCTAATGATTATTAAGTATATAATAACAATGTAAAATGTAAGTACAGTAGTCTTGGAAACTCGACCTGATATGGACTGAGGTGGTGTCAAGCTATTGAAATGTCGAGTTTTATGAATGCACTTGGATAAGATGCATGTTTACTAAACGAGGATGAATCACAGTACAGTATCGAATATTATAGGTACAGTTGTACTGGACTGTAGTATTGTGCAGTAAAGTAACAGTAATATACATAAAGTGCAATATATTACATGTTAATATAATGGTCTACATACATATGTGTAATATACTGAAATACAGCACAGTACTGTACATATAAGATTGTTTTGATTTGAATAACACGTTACTGAATTGGAAAACTAACAAACACAGCACGACTGTTCCACTCGAGTTACACAAACACAGAGGTTATACAGGTGAATGACCTTGGATTGTGATGACTGGCGCCAACAACTGTGTGCATGTGCGCGTGTCGAGTTACACGGAATGTTGAGTTGTTGAGTTTCCAAGACACAACTGTACTAGGTAAAGGAGTTGGACTAGTATCCTTTAGCTATACCCAATAACTTACATTTTGTTCACACAAAAACACATTACATATTGATGTTGGATTTTTCAACAATCTACCAGAATTTTTTGTTTAAAATAAAATTAGAATGTGTGAATTCACAATGTGTTTACTTGCATACGGATCACACTTTTTCTGATTAAAATTTTTGTGATATAAGCGAGAACTTATGAGGGATAATATTTGTTAGTGGACACGGCGAGTTATATAATGAATGTGTTTTGACATATGACGCACTGTAAGTGATGGTGCTACTGTGATAATTTCTTATGTACATATAATGATATATCTTTATGACAGATGACCTGACAAAAATGCTTAAACACAGCAGGCCTCTTTTCCCTCATTCGACCACATTGCGTATGGTAAACAATGAAGGTAATTATTGAGGAATTTACTATCATTACAGTCATATTTATGTTAGTATTGGAAATTCATGGGCGATTATTTCCCCTGTAATTTCACAATGAGAAATTAGGGTGTGGAATGGATGCAAATAAATTCAGTAGTTGAAATTTGAGGCTAATTTTTAGATTCTCTTGAACATTGTTTTAGCAAATTAAGTTTTTCTACTCAACTAAAATACATCAACATGACGTTCTGATCATAATTTAGTTCTAGTAACTTTATTTTTGTTGAAATGGTTCTATCACTTGTGTATGTATGTATTACTTACACAGGAAGAGCAGGGATTTAATTACTGGGTGATCTGATGTACTGCAAGCATATTATTGAAGCAATAATTTCCTTGGAACTCTTAAAGCAGCTTGCTAAACTAGTTTGGCCATGAGGACCATATTTAAAATTGGAAATACTCAAGGGAGCCATGTTAAAAAAAGTTCACTATTGTCATTTTTGTATGCAAAATGCATTAATATTTGGACAAAGATACAGGAAAGATGTGGATAGAATCATGTAAAAGGAACAAACACAATAATGGCTCTTAAAATGACAAGAACTTGGTTTACATTTTATACTGCTGCTACTGGACAAAGGGGTATTGGCTGCAGAGAATCAATCATTACCATCCAATCCCCTGCAACTTCCTAAAAGAGGAAACCAAAAAACTCAAAAGGGAGAAAAAAGATAATTGGTAAAGAATAATAGGACACTTAGATAGGAACATATTAAAGGAACAAATAACATAAAGGACAAACACAGGGAATGGGCATTGAATGCTAATATATATAATTATAACTTACAAAGAGAAGAGTGTAGGCCCCTAAATGAAAAAAATAAGAGACATCATATTTTTATCGTATCTTAAATCCGGTGCTGAATTCACTTTAATAATTATTGTTGACAAATCTGTGCCAGAAAGCTGTAAAACTTTCAGTTCCTTTTCATTTGAAACAACTGTTATATATATATATATATATGTGTTGCCAAACATTGCACGTACTGGATGCAACAATTTAGCAACTTTTGGGAATTGGTCCCTGCTGAAGAAAGAGTATAAATTTGGTCAACAAACTTGGGCAATCTCACATGTCAAGATTTCCGTAAATCATGCCAAACATCACAAAATTTTTATATTTCTATATTGTCTAAAAAATATGACCTATTGTAAATATTGAATATATCACCCTGCAAATCAGGCCTAATATAGTTAATATTTTTATTTCCATTGTAAACCATGTTGATAGATTGTATTTATGTGAATATGATAATTATAATTTTGTCAACAAGTAGCATTGCTAAAGAGGTAGACAGATCTGTAAAACAAGCTCTAACCAGTTTTTCATAAATATATAAAAATATATTTAATTATTTGATATATGAATTAATTGGACCGAGTGTAAATATGAGTATGTAATTCACATATGACTATTTGTAGTAATTTACTTATTTTTGTGTAAAATAATGTATTAAATAACTTTACAAGAAATTGATTGTTTGAACATTGTTTCGCTGGTTTTTTTAAAAAACTTTTTTGTTTTAATTAGTCATCATCATCCTCAACTGTTTCCAGTAAAATGCCTCAATCTTCCTCCTCTAATTTCTTCCATTCTCCTCTTTTTACTTGCACACTTTCTGTTATCTGCTCCTCCCATTATTTTCTTGGCTTCCCTTGTGGTATTTTTCTTAAATACTTCATTTCCATCATTTTCTTTGGCATCCTCTTCTCCATCCTCATCACATGACCGTACCATTTCAAGTATTTTAAATTAGTTGAAAAATTAGACCTGGGTATGGCATTTGAACCCCATACATTTTGCCTAGTGCTCCAATGTCGTCATAAATTGTGATTATTATTCAATATTATTATTCTAATAAAAAAACTACATAAAGAACCCTTGATAAATAACAGACTAGTACTTGGAATTAAATATTCAGTAGATATTAAATTAAAATGCAATAAATATAAAGACAACTTGTAATAAATAAAATGACAGAATAGTAGGAAAATAATAAGAGTACAAATAAAAGTAAAAATATGATTTTATTTGTTACTCTGGCTTATTTTACGAGGAGAATAAATGAATCCATCTTTATCACAAACCCAGACCATGAAAGTTGTTAACTTTCATCATAACTATAATCTGATTACTTTTCAAGACAGTACTAATTCATCGTGAAGTCACACTATTAAATAAATATTTAATACTGTACAAGTAAAACCTCCTGAGACCACAACATTTGAATCAAACTCACCTTGATTTTATGAATACACCACAGACTCTAGATGTACGCCATGCTCTATTATGTTTACCCAGTTGGCTGGTTTTCTTGACAAATTTAATATTTTCAAACGCACTAGCACTTTCTAATAGATAAATAAATCACTTAGAAGATACATTATTGAGTACTAAACACTTATGCCATTTACGAGTAATAAAAGCAACTAAAGAAGATGACAAGTTAATATCCAAGCTTTTTTTTAATGGAACAGGAGTTGTGACGAAGTTTAATTTTAATAAAGAATAACCAACTATAAAACACTAAAAATCCTCAAGAAAATAATATTATATTAATATTTTAGTTTTTATGTTCATGCTAGTAGACTTTTATAAACTCTAACTGGATTCTATTATATTTCTCTGTTCTTGGACATTTATCCCAAATTAAATTCCAATCGCTTTGATGATTTTGGCAAGAGTAACAACTAATGTTGGAACTTTCTAGAACATTTAAAAAAGATAGTTGTGTTCCAGTTGAGATGCCTTAAAGGTTAGGCAGTAATTTTCATTTGTGATTTTTTTTAAGTTGTAAAGTTATAAGTGGTTATAAGGTGGTAAACACAACTCCAACTAAATCATGTAAACCCTTGCAAAATTTAAGCACATTCAACCCCCCCNATTTAGTTTGTCATTTTCGATAATTGATATAAAAATACTGTTAGATTTAGTGACTTGAAAAGGCTACACAGAGTTAGTTGTCCATGAGTAAATACAGCATTAATCATTGCCAGTGGCATATTCTGTGGGTATGCTAGTCCTGTGCCGCATAACCATAATTATTTGCAAAAGATGTATACTTAGAAAATCAATAGTTGTTAATTTTCCGATATAATGTGTTTTGAATCATTCTTCTTCCAAGTGATCTTACCTAACAGCAAACTCCAAAGGCTTGCTGTTTGAGAAACGCAAGCTAGCTTTCACTTCAAGACAAGAGGGGTCAAATGTCTATGTGACACCCACTCCTCCTCTCCCTAAACCCCAAACATAGGGTAATGAACAGAAGGTTTTACCACCAAAGGCTTGCTATTCGCAAACAGCCAGCAAGGCAGCACTTGTGCCAAATGTTGAAATATAAATCTAGTTATCAATTACAATTATGATTAATTATTATAGCCTAGCATAATTAAATAATTAAAGTAAAATTATATTAAATTAATCAATTTATTTGTAAAAAAAACTAGTACTTGTACCAAGCATTAAAATACAGTTTTCTTAAATAATTGCGGTGCAATACCTTTGCATTATAGAATAATTTATTTACATGTATTCGGCAACATGATTTTCACCCCTCAGCAGTTGAGAGTAGTAGAGGGATTCTTTTATTTTGAACTGAAGTAATTAGCACTCGTGGCTCTCTGGTGTTTAGTTTTATAATTATTTATATTTGAAGGAAACTTGTATATTGATATTATTGCAATATGAATGAAGAAGTGCTAAACTGTCCAGTGGAGGATTTATTAAATCACTCATTTAGTAGTAGATCTTAGAGTGAAAAACTTTTTATCTTGAATAAAGGTAGGCCATGTCCACCTCTGCCACTACTCGTAACAGAACATAAAGACAAAAAGAGTGAATATGTTAGACATTTTAATATTTCAAAATATGGTAAAACAAAGTGGTTGGCGGGCAGTTCTAAATTTATAATAAGTTATTTTGTTGGCCCTGTTTGCTTTTTTCTAACGAGTGTACTGTGTGGACAAAGAAGGGTTTTGGGAACTTAAATGTTTTAACAAAGTCTGTCCTAAGACATGAACAGTCAAATAACCATATTAGTGCTCACCTTCAGCAAAAAGCTTTTGGTAGGACACGTATTGATTTACAGTTGAACGAACAATTAAAGATTAACGTGTCTCAACATAATGAAAAAGTTCAGAAAAACAGACGGATACTCGAGTGACTCATTGATGCTGTGTGCTTTTTAGCTAAACGAGAGCTACCATTTCGTGGTCATGATGAATCAGAAGATTCATTAAACAAAGGAATTTATAGGGAACTCTTAGATGTTAGTAAATATGACTCTTTACTTGCAGACCATTTTAATAGTTTAACTGTATTTAGAAGTATGTCCCCTCAAATTCAAAACGATTTGATTCAATCTATTAATAGTGTATTGAGTGACGCAATCCTTAAAGAAGTGTCTAAAACACAGTTTGTTGTGATATTGTTGGATGAAACAACGGATGTCAGCAACAAATAACTATCATCAGTGGTTCACTATGTAGATGAAGGTGGTAATGTGCAAGAACACTTTCTGCACTTTGCTGATGTGAGTAAAGACAGATCAGCTGCAGCTTTGTGTGAACATGTCCATCAAGTAGCTAAATCTTTTAATTTTAGAGAGAAGTTATTTGCTCAAACTTACGATGGTGCAGCTGTGATGTCAGGAAATATTGGTGGATTGCAAAAGAAAGAATGTGAACATTATCCACCAGCGTTATTTGTTCATTGTTACAGTCATGTTCTTAACTTAGTGCTTCAGCAATCTGTGTCGTGTATTGCTCAGTGTCACATCTTTTTCCAATCTCTCTCTGGTCTAGCAGCTTTTTTTTTCAGAGTCAACAAAATGAAATGAATCCCTAACAAAGTTTGTTGATAAAAAAATTGCCAAAAATAGCACCTACTCGTAAACACTGTGCATGAGTTCAAAACATGTTTGTTAAGTTTTTTGAAAACATTTAAAAACATCCAGGAGACTGGAACAGTGATAACTGTTTAATCACACGGATTTTTGTCGTTTTTAAATAGTTTTGAAACAGATTTCTTACTTGAAATTTTCTCTAGTATATTTTGTCACACTGATATATTATATAATATTTTGCAATCCAAAAGTATGGATATTTCATATTATTTTGAGAAAATTTCAGAACTTAAAACCCTGATTCAAGAATTTAGGGACATTGGATTTTAAAAAATTAAAAAGAGAGAGCATTTAAATAATGAGCCTAACCAACGCTTCAAGCGGCTATTTAATGAAATTTGTGATCATCTTTTGATACAAATTACTGATAGGTTTTCATCTGTTCATGATCTGTATTTCATTTCTCTTTTGGATCATACTAAATATAATACTTTTACTAATAAAAATACATTTCCTGAGGAGCATTTTAACAAATTTAAAGATATAAATGGTCCTATCTTCGACTACATATGACTTAAGAATGAGTTTATTGTCTTGTAAGTCCGAAAGAATTTCGAGATATGTCTGCAATGAAAATTGTTCCATACATGAAATAAAATGATTTAGACCCAGTAACGCCAGAAGTGTATAAATTGGCTACCCTAATATGGACAATTCCGTCCACCACAGCAACTGTAGAGCAAACCTTTTCTGCTTTGAAAAGAATAAAAGCCTTCTGTAGATCAAAACAAGGCGAGGAAAGATTAACTGGTCTATCAATGATTTCAATTGAAAAAGAGATTCTTAAACATTTAAGAAAGAATACTCCCTTCAAAAATAAAGTAATTGACCACTTTATAATGAAATCCTGTAGATTGGACTTCATTTTCAAATAAAATTGGAGAAAAAACTATAATATGTGTGAATATAAGTGATTTTCGTTAACAATAACAGTTTTATTATGTTGATCTTTGTAGCCTATATTCTAGTGTAGTGATATAACAGACACTCTTCTAAGACAGGTGCACCATCTAGCAGAAGAGGTAAGAATCCTTACATACAATTTAATTACAGTTTTAAAGAAATTGTTTATGTCTTATAGATTAAAAAGTCAAGGGGGGAAGGGAAGAGAGAATCTGGCATGTGGGTGGGAGAGGGGGGTAGAGAATCTTGACCCCACCTCTTTATTTTCACTCTGTTGGACATGAAAAATAACCTCTAAATTTCCAATATTTAATATTTTTCGCAAGGAGGGATTACCAAACTTTTTTTGAGAATACTATACAACAGCATACCTGTTAAATTTATCAGAATACGTCACTGGTCATTGCAAAGGCAAAAATATATGTTTTAATGTAAACTGAGTACTATGCTATGTCTGAAGTCGGTAAAAAAATTATATCCATTGATACCTCATTCATCGCTGTAAGCTTTGTATTAGTTGAGAAAAAGGGGGTGTTGACAACAGAAATAATACATAGGATATAGTCATGTTTAAAAAAAGTGAGGATTTTTCTTGTTTGTCCAAAGGCTAACTAATAGACATTTTCCTACCATTTGGTTAGCTTGTTAAATCTTTTTTATAGTTTTATCTGACATTTGATTAACCTTTGGGATTTAAATAAAAAAGTTCAATAAACTGTTCCTATCTCTGAGAGGTATTAAATTCTTTAAATTTAAAATTTTTATTACACTAAAATATTTATATATTTCTCTTATCTTACATTGATTACTTTAATTTCATTAAATGGTTGTTTCAATCTATATTAGAGACAACAAAACATTCCTACATTTATTTTATACACTAATGAAATATAAAAGTTTTTTAAAATTCAATGGAGCTAGATATCCTTAGAGTCCACATTGTCCAGCACTGAATGTCACTACGCTATTATTGTTAAGAAATGGTATCCTGGTTACACTAAGCTTTGTTGTGTAGTTATCATTTTACCCCAAGTGCTGATCCTAGTGATTAGCCCTACCCCCCTCTCCTCCAGAAGTATCCCTGAGAGTATTAGAGTCTTTGTGTGTGTTGTGACGAGACACCAGGTATCCACATTGTATTGAGAGTAATTATATAATATATATTTTATTACAATACTAACATATTTACACGCACTTCAATATTTTGATGCTATTATATCATCTTCCTCAGGAAGTAATTTATTTGTGCTCTCTTGTTTTCCTACTATTCTATTATTTTATTTACTACAAATTGTTTTTGCTCAATTCTCTTTATTTCATTCATAATAAAGACAAAGAAACATATGTATATATATTTAAAGTTTCGCAGAAGGATTGAAATGGAAAAGATATTCAGAAGTTAACAATTCTATATTATTGTTGAAAAACAACTATTGAAACCTGCTCCAGTGGCCGAATGCTATAAGGCGTCATTCTTGTGTTAGACTAGACTGCCAATGACAGGGAGGTCGGGGCTTGACTCCCTGTCGGGTGTGCTGGGGATGGGTTTTCTAAAATGGTTTTCCACTCTCCCTCCATGCAAATGTGGATACACTTTAAATTCTACATTCCTCATCCTTAACTCATTAGCGTTATTAGTACGTAACTGTTGAAAATGGCGCAAAACTTTAGTCGGTGCTCTAGCAGACGAAACTATAATACTAAAACAATTGTCAGTCAAACACCGCACCAACGCCACATGGCTCGTAGCTTTCGTATCCATGGTTACCAACGCCACGAGAAGACTGCATTGGTCTAGTCCGCGACTATTCGGACAGATCTACACTTGGTCACGTGATTGCCTATGCAGCTATCAACGCCATGAGCCAAAGCGACGTCACATAAAGTTTGATTCACACTGGTATGACTGTGCGCGGGTCGTGCTGGGACTGTGTCGTGTCGCTACCATTCACACTGATAAAACTGTGCTGGGACTGTGTCGTGTCGGTACCATTAACACTAATAGGACTGTGCTGGGACTGTGTCGTGTCGCTACCATTCACACTGATAGGACTGTGCTGGGACTGTGTCGTGTTGTGTCGCTACCATTCACATTAGTATGACTGTGCGTGGGTCGTGCTAGGACTGTGTCATGCCTCTACCATTCACACTGATAGGACTGTGCTGGGACCGTGTCGTGTTGCTACCATTCACACTGATAGGACTGTGCTGGGACTGTGTCGTGTCGCTACCATTCACACTGATGGGACTGTGCTGGGACTGTGTTGTGTCGCTACCATTCACACTGATAGGACTGTGCTGGGACTGTGTCGTGTCGCTACCATTCACACTGATGGGACTGTGTTGTGTCGCTACCATTCACACTGATAGGACTGTGCTGAGACTGTGCTGTTAGCGCTACTGTTTTGCTCATAGGCAATTGTAGACATAGATCAGAGGAAAATTTAATTGTTGCATGTGGGCTTTATCTTATTTCACTTGATAAAAAGAGGAGAAAACGAAGAAAATACTGGGTTTATAATTTGTTTAAGAATAAGAGAAGGAAAATTCCACAATATATTTGGGTGACTCAGAGATGACCATCAAAAGTTTCACAAATATTTTAGAATGAGTGTCCCGAAGTTGGAAAACTTACAGAAACCCCCTGCATTCAGTTTGTCAGCTATCTACTTCCAAATATTTTCTTTAGTGAGATTATTATCATAATCTTTATTCTGCGAATTATACAATCATTCATACTCCTAAATCAACATTATTAAGTTTTCTTCATCCATAGTTTTGGCTTACTGCACACAGTTGTGTTAACAATGTTGGAATGTTCTGCACCCCTGTCAGATTGTAGATAAAAAACCTTCGTGAAGGTCCACTGCTTGCTGGAAGAAGCCGAAGTAGGTGAAACGACACTAAGACGACATTAAGGCTACATCATCTATATTCACACTGATAGGACTGTGTTCATACCATGCTGGACTGTGACCTTGGGAAATCACTTTTGAAACGATCCAAGACGACACAGTCACAGCACGGCCTGAGCACAGTCCTATGAGTAGGAATCAAAAACGGTCTTATAAGGTAACTCTTATGGGAGTGACCTGTTCGGGATTGTTGGCAGCACGACACAGTCCCAGCACAGTCTGCGCACAGTCCTAGCAGTGTGAATAAGCCTTAAGTAGACTATTCAGATACAGCCTAAGGGTCGTTAACCTTTTTGGGGCTCCGATCAACTCTTACATTTATCAGAGGTCCCACAATCATCTTTTGTTCTCCCCTCTACTTTTTTTTTCTTTTCTACATCTTGTATTTATTCATTAAATTCAATATTTCCTCCAATAGTTAGGTCCCTGCCACTATAGAAAATATATAAACTACACGCTATTTACCCTGGAAGGTAGCAGCAGTCTTACCTTGATGGATTACACTCGTCTACAATAGAAAATTAAAATTATTGTTTTATTTCTTGTGGGGAATTGTGGTTCTGATCCCTCTTGACCACCCCACAATAC
This sequence comes from Timema californicum, assembly GCA_902141385.1. NCBI lineage: Eukaryota > Metazoa > Arthropoda > Insecta > Phasmatodea > Timematidae > Timema > Timema californicum. Next base: position 163,837 of record CABFOW010000690.1, read on the forward strand.
CCCTTTAAACCCTGAACTTATTATGGTATTTAAATCACCAAAGGTCTAGGATTGTTTTCTAGTCAACTTTATGAAGTAAACAAAAGTCCCTAATTTATTTTAAAAGTTCAAACTCTTCATTCTAGTACATATTCAAAATTGTAATATCTACACACATAGACACAACAAACACATATTTTGGAACTACCAATTAAAACAACCGGTTGAATAGATAACACATACAATAATAATTAATACACTGAAAAGGAAGCTTTATTAGCACCGCATCTCACTACCTGTTCAGTTTATACGCTATATAAAAAAAGGAAGCACTGAAAACAAAATTACTGGGGAAAAGGTAAAACCCAAGGAAGAAGACAATTGAAATAACGTGGTACATAGCTGGTCGAAACTAGAAGAAGAATTAATACACTTAAATATAAATTTACTAATAGTCACGCAGTAATTAATTTAATACAATTACTAAATATAAGATATATCACATTTTAAATTAGCCGCTAGTAAAGTAATCAACCCTCACAAAAGAATTATTGTAATCTATAAAAAAACTACTCTCAAGTTAGTTCATAGCCAGCTTCCCAAAAGATATATAACGATAGTAACTCTAACTTGAAATAAGCGATATTTTCTCTTGTCATTTTAGTTTAGTTTAATAACTCTAATTTGGGGTTGAGAGACTGTCAGAACATTTAACTGTCTCAATATATGTTTTCGTTAAAGCAAATATGATTCTTTAATAAATCTGGCGAACTGTTATTGGAAATAAAGTTATTTATATTAAAACAGTTTAGTTCCTTCATATAAATAAATACATAGCTAATACATTTATCATTGTATCGCTACTGTAGCTTCAATGACATTTTTTTTTTATAAATCTCAATGCTAAGCTTTACAGCTAAAACTTGATTTCCCCCTAGAGGTTTAAAAAAAAAAAAAAGTAGTACTAAGCCCAGCCGCTAGACAAAATTTTGTATTGTGGTAGCCTTTCAACATGGCTGTTGACAATCTCTACTAGTCTTTGGATCTTTTTGTGATCCATCTGTTAGTAAAGAATTAATCTTGTTTTTTTTAATACTTAGGAAACACTTGGGAAAGATCAAGAGGAAATTGAATTGAACCTATAATAATGGCATCTTCTTCCAGGTACTTGTTTAGTTGTAATTTATGGAGATGTATTTTAATTCTAAACATAATATACCTATTTGAAAAACTTTATTTTTAAACGGTGTTTAGTAATCAGCCATTTAATTGTAATTGAATTTTAATTTTACTTGCAATTGAGCCTTCGCTCGGCGACATGATTATTCACTTTATAGTTTACATTCCATTTCAGCACTGTCTTGCTAACAAATATGAGCACAGCTGTTTCTTTTCCTCCTCTCTCCTAAATTTATCCAAGACATTTCTTTTGGGCTGTCAAACACTCATTAATCCTTGTCTTCTTACTGCTAATTAGGTTCTTTGAATGAAAATAATCTTGTAACATCCTTATAAAAGTTTGTCTTGTCACTGATGAGACTTGTTAGCTAATTCAAAAACATAGAGCATGTGTCTGTCAGAATCTGGACAATTGTTTCACATGATTGTTCCATGTAAGATGAATGTGTACATCTTTACAAGTTGTTGGTCTTGTTCTTGTCGAGGTGTGATTCCAATAAAGTGTGCTGCTATGCGCACCCAGATGCTCCGCTCATTGAGGACTACAGGGCAGGAGACCAGATCTGCTCAGAGTGCGGTCTTGTAGTCGGAGACAGGTGAGTTTGGAAGACACACTCTCCATTGTCACACCAGTATCCAGAGGACTAAATTTTATATTTGACTGCATCTTGATACTTGTTTGGGTCTCACACATTCATTTATTATGCTAATAAAATAAGAATGGAGGTAGTATTTGGGAGGAAATGTACCCACATGTTCACGGAGAAGGAAAACATTTTAGAAAAAACCACCTTCGATATGCCCTACCAGGATTCGAACCTTGACCTCATCACCGGTAATCCAGATAAGTATGAGAATGACTCATACCACCGATGTGTTTTGTGGGACTACTGTTGGGATAGTGGCTGACTCAGGACTTCAAGTGGACTCAAGGTCTGCACACTATTAGGATGAAATAATGACTACAAGTTATCACTTGTGTTGTCAACATCATTGAAGTCTCCCGAGTTGACCAGTAGAAATGTTCTCTGATTGGCTAGAGTGATTGATGTGGGCTCGGAATGGCGGACATTCAGCAATGAGAAAGCCGGTACAGACCCCTCTCGAGTGGGAGGTCCTGAGAATCCGCTGCTCAACGGTTCAGATCTTTCCACCATGATTGGACCTGGCCGGGGAGATGCATCCTTTGATGGTTTCGGTGTCTCCAAATATCAGAACCGCAGAACCGTGAGTACCTGTAAATATGATCTTAGTCACTTTAACCTTGGTTTTTATCTAACTTAATTTGTGGGAACATAACTTTAAAAAAATATAATTTTTAGCATTGTTTCGAGTAATATTAATTTTTTTCTCAAGATAGATTAGAAATAAAAAAGCTTACAGAATTACAACAATTTATTAAAAAGGAGAGCAAATTGTTAAAATCATAACCTAACTCTTTAACCTGAACATTAATTAAAAATATATTTACAATAGTTGTTGTAAGCACCTATCTAAACAAGTGTGTTCATCGCTCCACTCTCATACATTATATAAACAATATAATAGGTACATATTACCAAATCTGGAACAATGAAAACCAATTAGGGAGGGAAGGGATAAATCTCAAATGGATTAATCCTCCCTTCCACTCTTCTAGAATGTTCTGACAACACATTTGTTTAGTGTTCTAACTTTTCCTTTGTGGTAGCGTCGACTTTATCGGCGTAGTTTCTTTGTCTCGAATAGTGTCGAACTTCAAATAATCTTGTAGCAGTTTAGTAGTTTGGTTTAACACTGCACTACCAGAACATCAAACTCTTCTCAAATCCAAGACAGCTTTGAAATTTCTATTATATCGACTGAGAAGGGTCATTTCCATCAGTGGAGTCATGTTTTTCTGTCTTTTCCTAAAACATTGTTTACAAGTTGTTATTTAAAAAAAATGTTTTCACTATTGGTGTGTGAGTATCCAATTTTCACTTCAAGGGGATTTCCTACTGAATTTGAATATAAACATTTAAGAGTTTTTTTCAAGTTCGAGTAATATAAAGAAGTAGCTTATTTTGTAAATATATTAAGTACAATTTTTATAATAACCTAGATCCATGCATGAACCATAAATACAAAAATAATTTTTAAGAATGATATTTTTCTTTGTTTAAAAAAATTAGGCCTATGATAATGAAAATTCAAATATTTAAATACTGGTAGATTTAGTATAACTGTACATACATGCTGTAAATTTTTTAAATCAGAAAAAAAGAAAGAATCGAGTGTCTATAATTTATATACTATGAAATATATAATTGAATGAAATTAATTAAATTCAGCATCTCCACGATAAAATTGATAGTTCCAAATACTTAAATTTTTAGGTTTTGTAAATTATTTGAGTTGAGTTTGAATGGCTACTAAAATTTTACTCATTCAAAATGTTGAGTACTTGCACACCCCTAACTTCTCACAACATTGTGAAACACATTTTTGGTTTTCTCAACTGTAGGCCCTACACCTAAACTTTGATTAGTTCTTTTGGAACTGTACGGTATTAAGGAGCAGTCCATGAACTACATATCAGAGGGGGGAGAGAGAGTCAGAAATTGGATGATGTCACATTACAATCATGTGTATTGGGCAGCGTTTTGTATTCATAAATTTGACTGGGTGCATATAAACAAGCAATGGTCGACTTCGATCGGCGGGCTTGGTGAACACATACAAATACATTTCATTAAAAGGATTAAATAGGCTCAACAATAAAAAGTACTATTAAAATAGGGGTAGGAGGCACATGAAATTGTGATGTAATATTTAAGGGTGGTTCACAAAATTTTATCAGGGTCCGAGAGGGCCACAAAAACCTAAAATTAGGTGACATAGTTAATGGACAGCAACTAAGTATAAGTTGCACATGTTGGTGGTTAAGAGCCAGAAAATCACAAAGCGGGTTCCAAAACACTGTTAGAGAATAATCATTTACAGCTCAAGAAAACATATTTTGAAAAACCCACCATAATACTAGGATATTAGGACTTAAATTTCCTAAACAATCCATTTAAACTCTGCAAAGTAAGTAATTTACCAACATGGCTACTAGGGTAAGTATTATCAAACAACACACACACATATTTTCAGATAACATTCGAATGAAGCAATTGTATGAATATATAAAAATGATACCTGTCAAGGGATTTGAACCCTGGCTGCCAGGCTTGACATGACTACTGAGGCATACGGTTGAGATCTCCCAATGTTAGCTAATACAGAAAACTTTGTAGCTCAAACTTCCTGCTATGACACAATGCTCCCTTGTATCAAATATTTGTACTTAGCTACATCATTACGCTTGTAGGATATAAAGCTAAATGGCGCATTGACATAGAGGAGAGCCCAGATAGCTGAGTCGGTAGAATATTTGACATGTAAAGCTGAACAGCCATCATCAAATCCATGCACGGTTGTATTTTTTATATAATTACACCTGTAGCATCTACGTCACACCTATAAATTTGTTCCGGTAAATGGCACTTCGCGTTCTGCTGATATCACAGACAAGAAGTGCCAGAGGCAGAGTAAAGGTTTAGGGTGAGTCAGTGAAGTCAGGGTTGTTATATGGTACTGTAATGGTCACGCGCTGTGCGAGGTGAAAACCGTCAATTGTTTTGTTATTGTAATTGCTTAGTGTCAAGTGTTACAGTGGATTATAGGAGATAGATGTGTTCTGTGGTACCTGCTCGATCTATAGTATGATATTAATATTAACAATCATTAATAGGTGTCGGAGTTTCCTTTCTTTGTTTTTATTCAAGTGGATTGTTTTTATCGACAAAAATAATGAATATTAGTTCCCAAGTGCCAAGCTACAATTTAGAATAATTCTGTGTCGGCTATGTGGCATAGTGGTTTGGACCTGTTAGCACAGTGTCCGGGGTAAAATTATGTATCGGTAAAGGAAAATGGTAAACACCATTGCTCTTTGTTTTGTTTTCTAATGCTGTCGTTCATTCCTTAAGTTTGTCTGAATAAAATTCATTGACATTCAAACTATTGGGTAAAAGTTATTTCCTAATCTGCACCTCATTTATCCTTTGGCAACGTCTTAAGATATTCATGAACTCAATCCTAAGGATATTTTTGAAGTTGGATCAAATCCACTATTTTATGAATCTCGAATCTGAATCTTCATTTTACTTTCAAATCTGAATCATGAAAAAAATGTTGAACCTTGGAGGAAATATAAATATACTGGAATAATAGAAAACAAAAATATTGTAATTAAATGATTAGCATTCAGTTAAGTGTTAAATTACCGGTCTGGGGTCTGGTTGTTGAATTTGTCATAAAATTATGTTAGTTAGGAACCATCAATAGGTAGTATTAGATCTCTAAAGCAAATTTCAATCAAAAAATTGCAAAAAAACATTCTAATGATTTGAATATCAAATATCCTTTAGGATTCAAGTTATTAGAGGATTCCATTCCTAGATTTTTTTTATGGCCCATGGCCAGATTACCTTTTACTCCTTGTGGTGTCAGATGAGCAGCTCTGACCGGGCACTTATCAACGCGTTCAGAGAGATCAACAGCATGGCAGACCGTATCAACCTTCCCAAGACAATAGTGGATCGCGCTAACAACCTTTTTAAGCAAGTCCACGATGGCAAGAACCTCAAAGGTCGATCCAACGATGCGATAGCGTCTGCCTGCCTCTACATTGCTTGCAGACAGGAGGGTGTCCCTCGGACATTCAAGGTTTGTATTGTGGGATGAAACTAACTAACAATAGTCGACACCGAGTCATCTAACTAACAACTGAATGAGCACACTAAACACTTTAAATGTGCTTACCGTCTTACAAGTGTGAACTAAAACACAACTTTTTCACTCGGGTTGTTAACTAATAGCCAATAGTAAGCCCGTGAGAATCCAAGATTCCCAATTTTGAATCAAATCCACATATTTTTACCAACTTGAATAAAATCCAAATCTTTACCAACTCGAATCTAATCCAAATGGAAGAGTTCAAAAGGGAAATGCTTTTAATTCAATATTTTATAGTTAAAATGCTATCATAAAAAAATTAGATGGCAGGCAAAATTACATATATTTTTCAAACCAGCCTAAAGAAAAATAAAGTAAATAAACTGTCTCCAAATAATGACAAGATTTTAAATATTTTGAGATTTGCAAGTCTAAATTGGATCTATGAAAACTTATTTAAAAATTTAAATTATCAAAGTGTTTACGTTTGGATTAAAATTTTTATTTGAATCTAATTGAATCCGAATCTTGGATTTGTAATTTTGAATCTGATACAAATACTGAAATTTATTTTGGGTGAAATCTAAGGGGCTGCAGTTGTTGGGTTTATCTAGAAAAATGTCCAAAGATTCTTCATTGTGAGGCCAGATCATGAAAATGTCATCATTGTAATGCAGCCAAGATTTGAAATTTTGAATTGAAATTTCAAAGCTTCACACAGGTTTACCAATTAGATCCATTTATTCTGTTTTAATGTACTATAAGTGGGAAAAGTGTTAATTTGTAGAGGTTGTCAAAATTCACTCTAAATGTGAAGCGAAGCTTAAAACAAGCAAAGCAGAAGTTAAAAATAAGTTTTTATTGTTTTCACAAACTGCGTTTAATTTTTAAACTTCATTAAGTGCATTCAGGCAAAGAGAAATACTGATAGAAACAAACAAAGCAAAACATATTATATTCTTTAAATTGAAAAATGACACCTGAACATAACCCGGTACCTTTGGCTTAGTATGCCAATGCTCTAACCACTGAGCTATTCAGGAATTGTCTCATGCCCAGGGTCATTCTTTACTCAGTTTTTTAAAGGCAGAGTCTGTGATAGATGTGTGGAAATGGTCAGCTACACATGGGTGATCAATTGAGATCACGAGTTTTCAAATAACAGCCATCTTTGACTTGGGAGGGCTTTATGTACAAATGACAACTGTACGAATACACATAACATGATGATGGATTAAATAGCTAAGCTATTAAATTTGTTAGTTACGGTTATAGTCGCATCTAAATACCGTATTCTTGGATTTAAAAATGACATGAGAATCAAACCCAGGAATATGATATATAGGTGTGGCTACAACCCTAACTAACAAATATAATAGCTTGGCTATTTAAACAATCACATTATTTTATGATGGTATATCTGAATTTATCTTTTCTCACATCATAGATGTCATGTCATGTCAATCAGTGTTAAAATATTATTTATTGGTTGTTATAAAAATGATTGTACTTTGAAATATGTCATATTCATTCAGATATTTCAAATAGGTTCAATATCAAAGTTTTCTTTGACATTTAGTAACTTTGCCTGTAAAATAAGATTTTATGAATGGGTGGTGGCTATAAGTACTTTTATAGAGAAGAGAAATTAAACTAGTATTGTTTGTAGTCATTGGGACAGCTCGCTGGACACATATTTTAAATAAAGCCACCAATTATCATGTTATAATAATTCGTTTATGAATATCTAACTTGAATCCTTTATTATTTATAGTTTGTTTGTAGGAAATTTGCGCAGTGAGCAAGATCAGCAAAAAGGAGATTGGTCGTTGTTTCAAGCTGATCTTGAAGGCATTGGAGACGAGCGTCGACCTGATAACGACTGGAGACTTTATGTCCCGCTTTTGTTCTAACCTGGGTAATTTTACCTTACTTTATAAAAGGTGGCCTCAAACAGAACAATGTCAGGGGATTTAATAAAAAGTAAGGAGATTCAGAGAATTTAAATATTCAACTAATACCGCTCCTAAATATTAAAACAAAAGTGAGAGATTTTGTTCAAATTGCATTATCTATATCCCTTTGTTATTCTAACATGAGATGGTTATACTGTGTTTGTTTTGTATCAAATTTACACAATACAAATAATTCCTAAAACATTAAATACTGAACAAAGAACTTATAGTAATGTTTATCTTTACTGAGGAAAAATTGTGCTAAACGGTTGTATTAATTTAAACATTGACAGGAGAATAGAAGGGCAAGGCCTAAAATAAACATTGACAGGAGAATGGTAGGGCAAGGCCTAAAATAAACATTGACAGGAGAATAGAAGGGCAAGGCCTAAAATAAACATTGACAGGAGAATAGAAGGGCAAGGCCTAAAATAGATATTGACAGAAGAATAGAAGGGCAAGGCCTAAAATAGATATTGACAGAAGAATAGAAGGACAAGGCCTAAAATAAACATTTACAGGAGAATAGAAGGGCAAGGCCTACACACTTACAATTTTCTGGCAAGTGTGTAGGCTTTACCCTTGAATCCCCCTTTCAATGTCTAATTTAATGTTTATCTTTAAGAGCTGTTATGATTGTTTATTCTGACACCTTAGTTCATTTGGTAGTGTATCTATCTAAAAGATTGAGGATTGTTGGTTTGATTCCTGGCATGGCCATAAAACTTATCATTGGTGAAATGTGGGCTTCCCCTTCTACAGTGATGAGTTAACGGCCGATGTCTGGATGTTGTATCTGTTCTAGATATGTTTGATTATAAGTCATGTGCTGTTATAACCAGTCGGTTCAGAAAGTGCATGTTATATACCTCAAATAAGTGAAAGGATGGTTTTCTAAAATATATAATCAATACAATAAACGAAAATATTACCATTCATTAAGAAAAATTGTAAAAAGTTTAAGCGGGAATTCTTTCAAATGTCTGTGAAACATGGAAAAGACATGGAGTTTTATAAGTTTTGTAGCCACCTTGATTATAACCAGGTATACAAGTTAAAACTGGGTAATATAACCTTTCATTATAACAAGTTAACCCGCTTCAGTGATCACATGGTATAAGGTGTCACTCTTGTAATATAATTTATTGTTAACTTGTTCAGGTTATACGCAAACACTAAATAGTAGGCTTAGTTGTTATAAATTTTACAGGTGTGGTTTTTACCAAATCTTGTTCTTTTAAATATGTAAATTCTTTGAGGGGCATTTACTATCCCAATTTTACCCTAAAATGTTAATAATAGTAATATTTTGGACATATATGTGTCTCTACCACACCACTCATTGATGTCACATCCTACTCTAAAATATTTTTATTGCATCCACATGTTGTTAACATATGTATCATGTGTGTAGGTCTTCCAAATATGGTCCAGAGAGCAGCCACACACATTGCTAGAAAGGCTGTGGAGCTAGACATTGTCCCTGGCCGGTCACCCATCTCTGTAGCTGCTGCTGCCATCTACATGGCTTCACAGGTATTTAAGCAGGAACTTAATATTAATCTTATCCGCTTCAGTGGCCACGCGGTCTAAGGCACTACTCTCGCAATAGACTTGACTGCCAATGACAGGGAGATCGTGGTTTGATACCGGTCAGGTGTTTTTTTTACTAAATTGTTTCCCACTCTCTATCACACAAATATGAGTACAACTCTTCTAAAGTAAACCTTCCTCATCTGTAACCTATTAGCGTAATCAATCCATAAGCTTATAACCTGAATGGGTAGTAAGATGCAGTGCTAAAATGTTTAATTAATTTATGATTTTGTTTCAACCAACATTCTTTGAAACTATTTATAAGACTGTACTTTCAAAATCATCACATTGCGGGGAACAATATAACACTTCCTAGTACAACGCTATTCTATAGACTAGCCTCACTGCAACACTTATCATTAAGACTTTTCTTACACTTTTTTACATACATTACTATTCCCAGCCTGGGTCACTTTTTTATTCAAGCCATATATTTCCCACTACCGATTTGCTTGGTCTGTTATAGCTTCATGTGCCTTATAATATAACAAGACTAGGTCAGACACAACACCCAGTTCCCAGTCATTAATTTATCACTGTTAAAGGGTAAACCCACATTTCACTAATTATAAATTGTTCGACCATGCCGGGAATCAAACTCGGAACCCTTAGCTCATTAGACAGACACACTATCGACTGAGCCAAGGTGTCGTATATTTTCTTACACTTAACAGAATCAAATCTTTTCTGAAACACGATATTTGATTTTGAATCAATTTGAGTTGTATACTAGGATCAAGTTTTGATTTAAAATTGAAACACTTTGATTTGTACAGGCTTGAATCGTGTTTAAACCGTCTTGTGTTTGTAGTTTACTGTTTGTCTTGTTGATCGATTGTTCCAGGCTTCGGAGGACAAACGCAGTCAGAAAGAGATCGGAGACATTGCAGGTGTAGCTGATGTGACCATCAGACAATCTTACAAACTCATGTACCCCCACGCAGAGAAACTCTTCCCGACAGACTTCAAGTTTGCAACCCCCATAGACCAATTACCTCAGATGTAACTCTCTTAATGGCATTTCAGATTGTACTCTGAGCAGAATCGAGTTGGGGCACACATGTTTCATCCTTCATTGTTAGCTTTTCAAAGCTATTTGACAAACATTTGTCACATTTTTAATTTAGGTTGTTCAAAATGTAAATGTGGCTAAAGTGCAAAAATTGCTACCCAAAAGATAAACGACCTGATATTAAAAGTGTTAAACACTCGTTTTAATGTGAAGTGGTTTCAACTGATTATACTATACTTTTCTAATAGTTTTTAAAAGAAAAATGGCACCAAACAGCTGTATTAAATTGAAGATTGAAAGGAGGATAGAAGGGCAAGAGCTACACAAACATACACACATTTACCAGTAAACTGAGGCCTCAAAGCTCACAATTATAACCCAACAAAACACATAATTATGTAATTTCCAGGGTAGATCAGTCCCCTTAATTGTGAACTTTTTGAGTCCTTCTCATTCTATACTTTCAATTTTCAATGTAATAGCTGTTCTTTAAAAAGTTGGGATAATTTTTGAAAATATTGATTATATAAATTTTTTATGTTACTAGCTGATCAAGGTTAAGTTATTTTTTTGTATGAAATTAAACAGGGACAATATTTTCTTATGTGCTCATTAAGTTAAGTGGTTAAAGGTGTGTTAAGCTTTGTTAATAACATTCAATAGCTTCAACTTCATACTGGTGTTGACTATTAGAAAGTTTTGTCAATACAAAATTGACATAAAATACAAATTTATATTGAGTATTTTTTTTATTATTTTTCTATTAATTTATAACATATGTTCGCATTACAAAAATTTAAAATACTTGAATTGCATTGTGTGATAATAAATCGACCCATTGGCCTAGCACAAAATATGTTAAAAAGTTTTGTTAATAAATATTTAAGTCAAAACATCTTTCCTGTATCTCCTTTGTTATTTGTTCATTTTATATTTACCTAGAATAAGATAGAATAGACTTAGGTTGGTGGATTTGGTGGTAGCGATCAATTTTCTTCATGAGGCAGCCATTACCTCTTTGTCCAGTGACAGCAGTGTAAAGTGTGAACTGTGGTGTTCTTGTCATTATAAGATCATATTGTGTTTGTTCCCTTTTACGTTTCTATCCACCTTTCCTGTACCTTCTTCCAAATATAATACATTTACCCCAGAAAGCACAAAGAGGTTTTTCCTTATAGAAATACATTACCTTATGTAAAAATAATAGCATACCAATATTATTATTTTTTTAACCAAACATTTGGAACCTTTCATTTGCACCAATGATATTAATGTCCGATTTTAAATTTTATTCGAAAAGTTGTTTTTATTTGTTTGACAAATGTGTGTATGTAAGTAGAGGCTTCTCTGTTTGGTGTGTACGGCTGTTTACATATTTTACTTTACATTCATTACTGTTCCCAGCCTAGCTCAGCTTTTTATTAAAGACATATATTTTCCACTACTGGCATGCTAGGCCTGTTGTAGCTTCATATGATTTATAATCTAACTTAAGACAACGACAGACACAGAATCCAATCACCAGTCATTTATTTATGAATTTGACACCCACATTTTACCAATGATACATTTTCGGCCATGCCGGGAATTGAGCCTGGGACTTTTAGCTCAGTAGGTAGATGCACCAGGTTGTAGAATAGCTGTTTACATAAGTGCTAACATTAACATAATTAGTATATGTGTGCAGGCCCACAGCTCAAGGGTGTGGTGTGGGAAAAAAGAGTCAACAACGATAAACACGTTTGTTTACTCTATAATATGACTGAAAAAAAAGTTGTTTATATTTTTTAGTACAGTTCTTCCTTCTTTATTTGCTTACATTCTGTTATCAGCTCCTTACATCTCTTGCTCTCCTTTTTTATATCTTTACTACATACTTCATCTCCACCATTTTCTTTGTTATGTTCTTTAGGAGTGTGCGAAGTCGAGTCGAATATGGGAAATATTCTCTATGCTGAATTGAAATTTTGAGTAAAAATATTAGGTTGACATTGAGTATATTTATCTAACATCAAACTAAATATTACATTTGTGTTTTATTAACACTAATATTTGTAGCTTATTGCCAACATACAAATGTTATATTCACTTTCTTTACCTTTGTATGAAAAAACAAGCATTTGCTTTAAGATTCGGATGGACATCTTGAGGTTTTTCAAATCTTTCTTCCAAGTAGTTCCATGTATTATCACCTTACCAGAGATGCGTTGCTGTAGATATGGCATTCGACACACCAACCCCTCCCCCCTTTATGCTACACCCCTTTCAGAGTGTCCTTACATTCCCAGCCCTCCCACCCTCTTTCAACTTTGTTGCTTGCTACTCAACAAAAGACAAGCTATCACCGTTATTTTATCTCCAAGGAGTGATGCCGAGTTATGAACAGCAATCTCGGGGTTTTATTGAATGACGTCCAAAGGACAAGGGCTTGAATCGCTCTCAAAGTATAATGTTTCTGAGCTACTTTAGGAAATCATTATTTACAGTAAATTCTGACATTTTTTAATTAAGTTTGTTTATTACTGTAGAAATATATAAAAATATATTTTCTACCCTATATTTAAAAAAATATAGCCTTTTATTTTTCAGGGGCATATATTTTACTGTCACTTCTTACGCTAATTATTTAAATATATAGTATAAAGAGGTTAGAATTAAAATAAGTGCACCACAATTTGTTTGAAGATAAAAGTGAAAACCAAACTTCGTTATAGGTGATATCAGATTAAAAAATTTGGAATTATCTTAAAAAAATTGAGTTAGAAAAAGGTGGAGAGAAATTGCATTTTTTACATTTTATTTGGATTAAATATAATTTATGTACTGTACGCCTACATCACTTCACAAATAGGCCCTACTGTAAACTTTTTTCAAACACCATACTAACAAAAACATTGTATTCTTGATAAAAAAAAAATCTGAATTAAATAAAACTCACTAAACCATGTTTCCATTTAAAATCATTAATGTATTATTATAAACTCATCCAAAACCAAGTCTTTTCGTTTTTATTAGTACATTCAGAACACAGGTTATTAACAGCTTAACCGATTGGATAGAGATGAGGAATGTAGATAAGAGGATGTGAACCCGCATTTGCATGGAGTAAAGATGGGAAATATGTATATCTATTTAATGGTAAAACCATCTTCAGTTCACACACATGAGAATCGAATCTCAACCTCCCCATCAATGGCGATCAAACCAACAGAAAGCAATGGCTGTAGTTAACTAAACTTTGTAAACTAATATTTACTTTGTCTCAACACCTCGGAGTGAAAATATTGTGATCAAAAATTTGAAATCGAGATTTTGATAAATGTCGATGTTTCATTGCCCCCTGAAACAAAAAAATTGTTTTTACGATGCTATCTGTCTGTTTGTAATTTGGTTTGGGCTAGAACCGAAACTATTTTACCGTTTGGGTTAAAACTTTGCTTCTGGTGTTTTCATAAGGCCCCCAACCCCTGAGGAGTTTTAGGAATTAAATATCTAACCCTAAATTTAAGGCTAGTTTATTGAAAGGCAAAAAGAGAATAAATCTATTTTCTCAAAATTTACTCTCATTTATTTTCTCATGAACATGACTGAGGGTAGGTACTTTACTCAAGGGAGATTTTCAAATTTTCATCATTTCTCTGCAACTATTTGAGACTCATAATAACTCATCAGTTTAAAGTTGTAGTACTATTAAATGTAAACATTTTTTGTTGTATAACAAATTTTCAGCTATAAACATATATATGTATTTTTTTTATTCAGGGGTGTAGGGTGTAGTGGAGCAGGAACGCCGTTCTGGCACTACTTTTTGTGGAAAAATATTCAAAATATTTTTTTTAGTAAAGTTTTATACTATGCAATTTCAAGCTAACTAATTGATTTTATATCAATTTTATGTTAAAACTTTTTTCATACTATTAATCAATACATTTTGATGAAATTTACAGTGCTCTATGCGAATTCCTGGAATTTTAGGGGAAGTGCGTTAAGTAAGGTTCTGCCTTAGTGATCATTAAAAGATGCTCCAAATAGCTTCAAGAAGCACTCATGTTTGCCTACGCCAGTTGGTGGTCCCAAAACCCCACTTAAACTTTGAAATCGCTACGACCGTGCGTTCCAGCACTGCTAAATTTACGACTATACCATTGTTTTTAATACGGGTTTTTGAATTTGAATTTGATCATGCTCTTTGGTTAACAAAGATGTCTCTCATTTCTCAATTTTCCTGTAACAGTGTTTCTAGTTCTTGATGCCATAGAGTCACGAGTGGCCCGAGGTAAATTTCGCGCCTCTCTAGTTAACTGGTGGATAATATAGTCCATTCACCTTAGGAGTGTAGGTAACCAACAGCTAGAAAAAGTTAGCAGTTAAAATCTCATGTATCCACTTACCAAACCATATGATCTGCAATGACCATAACATGTTTATTTATTATCACTTTTGGCAGTCAAAACTTTCACAAAAACAATTTTCTTTTTCTTTTGGCAATTCTTAAATCTTCTGCTGTCAGCTACCTCATTTCTCATGGTGATTGTACTCTCGGAAAATATGAAAATAATCCCCAAACCTAACGTAGCCTGGGCATGATAGGAAAATAACCCCCAAACCTAACATAGCCTGGGCGTGATAGGAAAATAATTTGAAGGGAAACTCCACAAATGTTAAACATACACTAAACCTTAGACTTGTGCAAAAACTGTTAGAATTACAAATAAAACTATAAGAACCTGTTTTGTAGGTAATGTCATCCTCTATTTTTTTATTATAAGTTTAATGAACACTGACAAATGTAAAATAACTTTTTAAGAGTGTAACTAGATTCTATTTTACTCACCACAAAATTATACTAATGTGTAAAACTTCATGTTAGAATAAAAAATTGAACGTTTGTTAAGCTTAGAAACTCCACTATCACGCCGTCTACATTAGGTTTGGGGATTATTTTCATTTCACACCCAGGTTACGCTAGGTTTGAAGATTATTTTAATATCCTGCCTAGGCTACGTTAGGTCTTGTCTAGCTCTGTTTGACACCCTCTCAAGCTGGGGCTCATGGCAGCCGCCCGGTAACTCCACTATCACGCCCTGCCTACGTTAGGTTTGAAGTTGTTAGGTTTGGGGATTATTTTCATTTCACGCCCAGGTTACGTTAGGTTTGGGGATTATTTTCATATCACACCCAGGTTACGTTAGGTTTGAAGATTATTTTAATATCCTGCCTAGGCTACGTTAGGTCTTGTCTAGCTCTGTTTGGTGCCCTCTCAAGCTGGGGCTCATGGCAGCCGCCCGGTTCGCACGGCCCTTAAGCCACCCCTGCATAGAGTAAGTAACAGTGTATATTATTTCATTTCACAAATCCAACGAGTTTATAGTAAATGTTTATTTCAAGATAAACGTGAGAGAAAGTCTGTGTGGCACATCATACCATTTATTTTTTATTACTAAAATACAAAATTGCCTTTACCTCTGTGAGAGTAGGTTTCAGACCTATAATTTCTAAGACTTTTATTTTTATTATTATTATTGGAGTTTACTAACGTATCGACACAACTAGAGGTAATGTAACATAATTAAAATCATTCTACTCATGTTAATGTGTACAAGATCCATAATTTTTGAACCCCCTTTTTTAACAACCTGTACGTGTGCATGTGTAATTTCTCTAAAAATATAAGATGTCTTGTGTATGATAGAACATTATCTTATTACCTATAATAATATAACAACTGCAAAACTATATTCTTGTATTTCATGTTGTATTTAATTTTAATTTAATTGAAATTACATATGATTGTAGTGACCTGGCGGTTTAGTGGTAAGGTGCCAGACTTCTGTACTGGCGGCCGGGGTTCAATCCTCGGTCCCGGCACAGATTTATCTAATTACCAAACCCTTCCTTCACCTCTGACAAGACATCTTGTGAATGTGGGGAATGCCAGGCCTCCATCGTGGTTCGGATTCCACGTTAAACTGTAGGTCCTCCATTTCATCTCACAATCACCCTAACATTACACATTAGCATAAGTGCGTATAACCCAAACGGGTAGTAAGACGCGGTGATTATAATAATAATAATAATAATACATATGATTGTAAAAAAAGTAAATTTTAACTTGCAACTTTTTTTTTATTAATATAGTTCATTATAAATTTACTAGTTTAATATAGTACAAAAACCCGCATGTTGTTATTATGCATATTCTCTAAGCAATACCCGCCTCGGTGGCGTAGTTGGCTAACCCGCTTGTCGTGTTGAGCTCGACTGCTGAGTACGGGGAGATCAAGGTTCAAATCTCAGTCGGTTGAACGAGTTTTTTTCCCTAAATGGTTTTCCACTCTCCCTCCACGCAAATGCGGGTTCACTTCCTCTAATTTAACCTTCCCAATTCCTAATCATTTAGAGTAATTAGTACTTAAAAAGTGTATAACCCGAACGGGTAGTAAGACGCGGTGCTAAATATTATTATTATTATCTAAGCAATAGAGTCAACAACTTTATCATTCTTATATAGTAGGTATCCATCTTAATCTTAATATCATTGGATTTTCTCTTCATGGTGTTTTACAAACCTTTCACACACAAGATACAAATTAACAAAACACAAGAGTTAACGGATGTTAGAGAACAAAAACAACATTTTAGAAAAATAAAGAGTTTAATTTGATTCAGTGGGTGCGTTATAGGTTTGAGAAGTCCAGTGTTATAAAATTTTAGTTTTTCTGTTTTACAAATCAACATGGAAATGTTTGATATTACAAATCCATTTAAATATTGCCATGTGAATCACTAAAAAAATATGGTTCTGATTTTGAAAGCGCCTATAGCCAATATCAAAAATAATATGACCTTGCTGACAGTAAATTTACTCATAAATTAATTCATGTAATCTGTATAAAATAAGTGATTTATTATAGATTTTACTTTTAGTAAAATATCTAAGATGTTATCCAAATTAATAATTTTCGTTTATAAGTACTCACTATTTGCATACTTTTTAAAAAATAATTGAAGGAATGTCATGTTCCTCGCACATGCACCCAACTCTCTAAAATCTGCCGCTAGCCTACACATTAACAGGAATTTGAATTGAACATAGTGATTTATGTAGTAACATCTGAAATGGCTGCGTGTGTGAATTTTAGAATGTTAAAATTTTTTATTCAATATTCAAGAAACACTTTAAAAAGTTTAATTGAACACACTGAAAATAACAAATAAAAATTTTCAGAATTTAATCTACACTTTCAAGAGGAGTAAATTCTTCCTCAGTTAGTACCAATCAAGGTGGTTAAAGGTTTAATGTTATGAGCGTCTTGAGATTCAAGGGGTTTGGGAAATTTTCCAAGTTCCACCAAGAAAATAAAGCAAACTTGTTCCAAAATTCAAAAAAATAAATATAAATTATTTTTCCTTGGGGTAATTTCAGTTCATTTTTAACTAATCTGATGTAAAATTTAAGTCTAATATAATTCTTATACTTTGAATAATAGACTACACTTCAAATAGCTGCTTAAGCCAAACATGGGTTCAAATCGAATATGAAGTACACCAAGATTCACTTCGGCTTTGAATTTTTCGAAGCTTCTCACACCCCTAATGCTCTCCTTTTCCATTTTCATTGTCTTTTAAAAATAAGCCATTAAGAGAAATGTGAGGTTATCATACGAATGTAAGTAGGCCTACTAAAAAAATAAAAAGAGAATAAATAAACAAAAATGAGTTTTCAAAATATGTAATCTCTTATTTCTTGATAGATAAAAAGATTATGAATAAAATTAATAATTTTCACTTTTATGCCTTTTCATACTTATTTTGAATGGTTTTTATAAACTTTTTTTTAACCTCTAGGCTACTTTTACCCTTAATTATTACAAGACAATGAAAATAGTCTATACAAAAAAATATTACACTATTGTTTGAATTATTTCAGAATGCTAGTGAAATATTTTTTCAATATTCAATGCGGGTTCCCCCCTGCCCCTCGCGAGACCTCGTCTTGGTACCTGGAAAGAACACGGGCTGTGTAGTGGCATAATATGACGCACGTGAAAGATATCTGACACAATGGCCCTTTGATAACCTATAATTTTATTTAAGGTCCTTTCATTTTTTTTACTATTTTATATCTAAGCGGACCTCTTTACTTTGAATGATTTCTTGTCATTACATAGCCTAGATTAATTCTCAAAAAACTGTACACACCATTCTCCCTAAAAGGTAACAATCCTCCCTTGACATATTAAACTATGACCTTATCATAAGCTGCACCATAGTGGAACCAAGCAAGGTAATCTTGGTACCTTTCAGGGTAAATGAATGGTACGATCACCGACACAACGCCTAGCCTGGGTTCATTAAAGTGCCTTGAGTGTGTCGCTGATATTGTCAGGGAATATGTGGGCGATGAGTGCTGCCATGTTAATGAGACTATCAATTCGAATCTGCCAGAGCTCCTGATGAACGGAGTCAACACTTGATTGAGCCCTGTACAGCCTCATGATGGCTAAGAACAGATGTGGAATCGGACCATATATCACCTCAGGAATACTGTTCCAACTGACCAAACAGTTGGACACATCCTCGAGCGTGGCAGGGATGAAACCCAACTTGTCAACTATTTCTAGAGCATGTTCCAACTTGCCCAAATGATACAAATCAAAGAATTGCATGAAATTGTTAACCAAGCGGACTTGTTGAACCAGGTCAGTGGGAAAGTGGTCAGGACACGAATACCGGTCCAGGAAATCTGAGATCAAGTCTTTTAGGTTCTGTCGCAAGCTGTCCGGTTCGCTGACCTTGTGTACCTCGGCACATGCCATGGACACCCACAGTGTAAGCATCCTGTCTGTTTTGCGGCCACAGAGGTAGTAGAGTGTCATGGCCTGTAGAGAGGAACCTGCAGTGAGTAGTCTGTCGGCTACCTTCAAGACCGTGGTTTCCACTGACCCGGTGAACTGGTCCAACAGTCCTCGAGAACGTTGACGACCACGTACAAGACGGCCAAATAATGTGTGAAACTGCATCGTGTCCACGGCCAAATCAATCACGCAGCTCAGGAACAAACTGTCCCCTGGTGGGGTCCTCAGAGAACGTAGAAGGTAGTAATAGTGCAAGATGTGTTCCATTGAGAAGTTTGACCCACTCACAAACACTAGCACCAGGCGTGCCACGTTTAACCGAGGTCGGCCATCTGGATCCAGACACAGACGGGGGGAGAGATGGTTGTCAGGTGTGGCCACCAAACCCAGCTCATGTAGCGCCACGGCCATGTGTACAGTGTGAACCTGCATATCTTGGGGCATAGCGTCCAGCCCGGCTTCCCAATGACCCGTCAAGAGCAAGAGTCTCGAGCGGGCCAGAGGACTCAGCAAGGTGGCCGACCGCATCTGAGAGAACCCATGCAGTCGAAACCACAAGTAGTCGTCCTCATCTTGGCATAGGTCGGAGTAGTCATCAATGACGCCAGTGCCCCCCAGTAATGCGTACACAGCCTTCTTGAAGGGGTCATTACAGGTTCTCATAATGTGGCGCTGACGAGACTTCATGAAGTGAGGACTAGATTTAGGGTTTGTCAGCAGCTCCTGCAATATTGAACAAAGTTGATCTTTCTCGATGCAGGGTGAGCGCTTGGCCACCTCCAAGGCTGCCTTAAGGTCCCCGCTGCGGATACAATAGTAAAGGAGAGGCCAAATAGGCAGCCCGTCGACCGGGCCGTCTTCCAAACCTAACATGTTGCGAGGGACTTGGCCAGACACAAAAACACGAACACGAGAATAGTTGTCTTCTCCAGAGGGTACAGCTTGCTTTAGATGAGCTCGAAATTGTCTCTGTAGGTAGCGCTTTGCCGCGGAAATCTTGTCCTTTGCTTGGGACATGTACGCTAGCAACGACCAGAGCTCAGCCACAGTTTGTGTATCTGCTGCTTGTCGTAGAGCATGCAGCAGTGAAGGGCCCTTTATTCCACCCAGGATACGTTTGTTGTAGGCCACCACATGGTGCAGATACGGCACAGGTTGGGGATCCTGGGGACTGGGTAGCAGTCCCACGGCAGCAAACTCCTGTTTGGACTTGAGTAAATTTATCAAAGTTTTCTTCTGTCGTTTCCTCCAATCTAATTCCATAGCATCCCATAAGACTTTCTCTGTCTTTTTCAAGCAAGAATCCTTGCTGTCTTCAAGCACTTTTAGAATGTTGCTTTCCCCCTTGGTCTTCAGGAATGTATGTACATCTGGGTGTGGCTTAGGCTCAGACAGCTCAAAAGTTTTCTGAGGGACTATTTTATCCAACTTGTGGGTTAAATTTGGTAAATCAATACCTTTCAGTCCAAGAATTAAGGTCGCCTGGATGTTCTGTGCGTCTGAGCCAGAGTGCGCGGCTACCCGCGACCATAGATTCGTGGCAGATTCCAGCACGATTGGCCAGCTAGGTATTGGTTTCTTGAGGTCTTCAACTTTGGTGGTAGCAACACAACCATCTCTTGGAGCCGGGACCAAGTCCTCGGCGGACCGCAGCAGGTCTTGAAAGTCAAACTGAGACATGATGGTCTGAGAGATTTCTCACATAGATACTTTCCAGTGGTAACACTAAATTATTTATAGTAATAGTTTACTCACAAGTATATAAGTAAACTTCCAAAACGGAATTACTGGAAACTAGTTTGAATTTGACTAAATACGCCATTTAAATAAGCTATGAAAAACGACAACAAGAAAACCGTAATTTAAAGTGGAAATAAATCACAGAACAATTTACTCACGAAATAAATTTTAAACAAATAACTGTGAAAAAAAACCACAAATAAAAGTGGTCTTTGAAACAGTTTTGCCAACACATATATATCTAAATTACACTTGTAGTGATTAAAAAGTAATTTTCAACTACATTTTTAATGTTCAATTAAAAAAAAATAGGGACTATGGTCTTTTACGAGAGAATTGATTTTTAGTATCCTTCAATTATAGTAAACACAGTACAAAAATAAAAAACGGAGGACAATGAGTTAGTAGTGTAGGATAATTATGTATTGTTGTGTTGACAGAATGTGATCATGTAACCATAGATAAAGGAGAGTATATATCGATATCTCCCTTGTATCAAGTATGAACAGTTTTCAGCGCTAGCAGTGGTTGTAAGCATTACTAATAGTCAAACCTGCCCATTGGCGCCTCATTCAAATTTATTGTTGGCGTCGTTTTTACCTATTATAAATGCTTTCATATTACTAACTAAAACCAGGAATCATACTATGTAAATATATTTATATAATTATAAATATTTAAGAAATATGATTTTTGTCAGTAGTTAGTAAGAAGTATATACTTTTATATATATTATAATAAATTAGAATATATTTATATGCTTCTTAATAACAACTAATTAAAAGCATCAGTTTCTATGTCAACCAAGTAGATGCATTTAAACATACGGAACAAATTAGAAAAAATGGGGAGATACATAAATATAAATAAGTGTTATAAATAAAAAAATGACCTAAGGGTTTTTGCCCCCCTTATCGCAACTCACCTATAAATGATAGAGATGTGATTTATTCACTCAAATTGTTCTGATAAAATGTTTTATATAAAAATAAATATTTGAGTGGGCTCCTGCCCCCTTACCATAATACCTCACCTAAAAATGATTATTTGGAATAAAGTGTAGGGTCTGCTTACTAAAAAAACTTAGGGGGGTGGGGGGGCTTTTGCTCGCCTAAAAATGATAGATGCGATTTCTTCAATACAATAAGATAGTACAGATAAACTGCACTTTATACAAATTTAACTTTGGAGGGACTTTTGCTCCGTGGACTAAACTTCTCACCTAAAAATGAATGAGAAGATATTTGGTAGAATAATTCGGGTAAGGTGTTCTGTAGGGACAGTTGGACACACACAAACATATGAGCCATATTGGTGAAGACTACTTTCTTATTGTTCGTTCACGGTAGGAGTTTACCTGGAAAAGGACTTTTTTCCCTACCAGAAATCTATTATATAGTAGGATATCGGTAAGAAAAAAGACCTTTCAGAGGTAAACTCCTCCCGTGAATGAAGTATACGAACAAATTACTATCAGCATCGACATCTCAGTTTCCATGGCAATCATTTGAGGTGGGTATGTAGGAGGCGTGAGAAAAGTTCAGTGTTTTTGTAGTTTTTATATTAAAACTATTTTGAACCAAATAAAAAACAATATTGCTTCAGTAGAAACATACGAGTTAATTTTTTTCACATGGTGATACCAACAGTTTTTAAATATACCTCAAGAGAATAACGGCATTATCTAATAGACTTTTTAAATGAATGAATAAGTTTGTGAGTTAATAATACCTTCATTTTCGTCGTAGATATTCAACAACAGCTGTTGATATTACAATGTGAAAACTATTTAAATACATGTTTCTACTGAAGAAATATTTTATTTATTTGGGTCCAAAAAAGTTTTAATTCAAAAACTAAAAAAAAACTGGACTTTTCTGCACCTCCAACACTTCCCCCCTTGAACACATAAAATAATGTAATATGTAACCATTCTGAGGTAGTATGTTTCCTTTATGTTTTAATTATTTTGCAATGTTATAGGGATCGGAGCTCTTGTTTATTCCTTCAGGTCGATAAAAAGTGTAATATGTAACCATTTTGAGCTAGTAACGGCAATTTCTCTATGTATTGTATTTTAACGTTTAATGGAGAATGAAAATAAGACCAAAGCCAGTTTTATCGATCCCATTGTATCGGTTCACTAAATGGGTTCCATTGCTACAATTTTACATATTTCAGAATGGAGAAAGAGTCTCTATATACATCTAGTCACTCAGAATGGGGTAAAACTACTTAAAACTAAAATAAGTAAAAAGTTGAACACTCTGGTCACCTATTTGGGATTTACACATTCATTCAGGCTTCAGAGATTGCCTGACATGAGATTATTTTTGTTTTTAAAATTAATACCTAGATCTCAATAGGGATAAATAAAAATAAGTTGCCAGTTGGGGTCCCAGCTCCTGAGCCTGGAGCGTGTTCGGCCTCTTGTGATGCAATTTTGTCGGAGACTGAGCACTGCGTTTAGACTTTGTAAGTACCCCACTCACCAGAGCCAACCAAAGGGTGGGTTGAGGGTTTAACCCCCTCACCCCCTAAATAACTAACTTTCTAGTGTGTTAATAAAATAAAATTAAAATTCATTATTAATATTATTCACCTTCCAGCTCCTACCATGCAGAAACCCCCCTGAAATAAATATTTGGCTACGGCAGTGCCTCCCACACAGAATGTTATGTACAACCGTAGTTACGTTATAAACTATTTTTAAGAGACCCTATAATATTGCATTGCTAAGCCTAGTAAGATACAAGGTTGGTTACTTCTCTTCACGATTTAGCTATTAAAAGTTAAATCTAAAAAAATAATACAATTGGAATAAATAAGATTTACAAAAATATTAAAATTGTAATAAGTCAAACAAATAATTAAATCATGCAAACACAAATCTCTGTTTCAGTATTTTAATAGGAACTAGTCTGCTAGTGGCATCAAATATAAGGTTAGAATAATACTAATAAATATGAAAACGTAAATCATGTCAAATCATTTAAACATAATCACCAAGCTTGACGAGCCGCTGATTTAATGGCCATAATTTAGATTATAGAGGATGGGAAAGCACAGTGAAAGTGCTTTCCCATTTCTGCCTTCAGTCCATCTGGCAGAGATTTAAACCTCAAACACATGTCACCTCTCCCCAATCTGGTACATTCAGATAGTGTGAGAAACCTAACAAATTATGTGTAGCCTTTTTGATTTCTTTTAACTTAATTAGGATAGTTATTATGTGTAGTCACAAAACTATCAGACCTAGTTAATACATATATTTGATTTTCTTCCTTGCCTTGCAGAGAACCAGTAAAACACTATTCTTAAGTGTCAGTAGCCCACTCATGCTGTCAAAAGTCATTGAATTTAAATAAATTTTGATTGACTGATTTGCTAACTTGAAAAGTCACAGTTATTCTATGGTATAATATTGCTAGGTGTAGAGTGAAAAGGAAATTAGTATAAGAATAATAGCACAAATACACTGACAACCTTCAAGAGAACTACATGATCCGTCTAGAGCAACACCTTGTAATTTCTTATGAATGGGTTTTATTTTTACTCTTTTCTTCGGCCACCGGCCTACTATGCCTTCACCTGGTTAGCGGGGATGCCGCCTACAGGCTCCCTGGTAAGCCTTATTGTGGGGGTAGCCTTCACTCACTGAGGCTACAGGCGCTGACAATGACTCAGCTCTTCATCCCCAACCCTCATACAACCAGCCCACCAAACTGGAAGCCAACTGGCCAGGCCCTGTTTCAAGCTTGTTGGTTTTGGCTCGTCTGCACCTGACCTGGTTTCCGCTGAGGCTCTACCCAACCTCCACCAGGCTGCTCAGGCCCCGGGGTACACCACTTGGCAGTGAGGACAGGATTGAGTAGGAGAGGCTAAACAGGTCCCACTAGATAGGATCCTTGTATTGCACATCACTATCCCATATATAGAATGGGGGAGAGCTAAAGGAAGATGGAGGCATTTTAGCAAGTAGACTCGGCCACAGTCTGGAAAAAGTTGAAGATGATGACTTTATGAACCAACTGATTATATCAGCACATGACTTATAAACTATCTACAATCTATAACAGTCACGCCACCCAGTCCTCGGCCGTTAATTTATTCACTGTGAAATGGTGTAACTACATTTCACCAATGATACATTTATCGGCCATGCTGGTAATCGAACCTAAGAACCTTAGCTTGGCAGGCAGACACGCTACCGACTGAACTATGGCGTTGGACCTAATGGGATCCAAGTTTTCCTTTGCCTTTGATTGAACTGGAATATAATGTTGAAATATAATTGAACAAATA
>CABFOW010000690.1:189846-216297 GCA_902141385.1 Timema californicum
CCCCCCCAGACCATATAAAATGCCATCTAGAGGCTATCTACAATAATATGGATGCAACCGACAGCTATCAGAATTTTTTCAGTAAATATTGGTTGAAAGTCGCAGTGATAGAACACTAAATAGTCATCCCATTTAAGCTCTTTGTTTTTTTATGGTGCAATAGTTAGATATTTTATTCGCTTTAATACATGTGCACAATATTTAGATATTTTATTCGCTTCAATACACGTGCACAATATTTAGATATTTTATTCGCTTTAATACACGTGCAAAGGTGCAAAGGTGACCATGGTGGTCAGATGATGCATCACTGACACATATTATATTGATGGAATACTCAAGCAAGGTATTCATTATTAGCTTTGATACCAGTTTAGTGTTTAGTAGCTAACGTTGTACTAAATATTACCAACAATAAAATAGCAAAGTTCATAATCATTTCTAATTAGTCTAATATTAAAATATAAGTAGTTCTTTGTTATGAATGCAAGAAGACGTAAATTGTAGGTAAAGAGCCGTAAAATGCACTGGGAATTGAGAATAATGGTTTCACATAGAATGTGTAGGTATTTATTGTGCTAAATATAAAGTGCTTAGTGGTAAAAGTTCTGATATCAAATGGTTTTGTAACGCGTGCTCTACTCCCCTCCCCACACCAAGAATGCTATCAATGCCGAAAGTAAGTTAGGCCGTGCCTCCGTCAATGGATAATGGATCCTATTCTATCTCAGTTTAAGGAACTTACGGAAGACATTAAAAAAAAATGCGTCAAGGAAAGGAAGAACGTAGACGTACCCTGGAAGTGACCCAACAAAGACAGGAGAATGTACCGTAGTTAAACAATTGGAGGAACTAAGCTCCATGAAAAAAGACTGATGAACTCAAACATGAAAACTCCCAAATAGTAACCAAGTATGGTAAGTTAAACGACGAAGTGAACTATGTGTTTGAGGCCCTCAATGAGCAGGAGCAGTATAGTAGAACCATGGCATTCCCTTGATTGAAATAAAAACTGCTCGGAGATAGCTCAATAAATTGGTCAGCTGGTTGGTTTTGCCATTCTAAATGAGGACTTAGATGGTTGTAGTCATCTTCACAAGCCAAATAATACCAATTTCGAACCTGTTATTGTGGCTAGATTTGTGCGTCTAAAACAAACAAGCTTTCATTAAAGACCATCTGGCAGCCTACAATAGGAATCTTCTAGCCAAAGCAAGAGATTTAAGGTGGTATGGAAGGGTTGAGAAAAGCGCAGAAATACTGCTTACTTTCTTGGATTTTTCCAGGACTATGAAATAACCGCAGAAGCATGGGGTATTTTTTTTATCTTGTAAGTTAAATCAATTTCTATATTTGTACTGAAAGAAATTTTAATCTTAGTAATTAATTTATTAAATTGATACAAAGTTAGCCTTTTCCCCCCTTGGGAGTAGTATCAATTTTTTTTCGGTACTAACATTGGGCTATAGTGCAAATAGAGGTAAGTTTTTTTCTTCAAATTAATAAACCAGATGGAACTATAATATTTGTCTAAGAAAGTTAGTATAAAATAGTTCAGCAGTGTTCTGCCAGGAACTCCACTATCGCCTACCTATCCCCCACCACTAGCCTGCCTACTCCTACAACATGAAATGTCTGTCAACTTTTTGTCTGATGGCTTAGTTGTGGAGGTACCAGGAACAGATTAAGAGCTTTTTCACACACATCTGGATCCGGCTAGCCAGCACTGGGTACCTGGTCACTGTCGAACTTTCACACTACTCTGGTTTTTCACTTGGTCCGGGCGATACCAGCAAGTGTGTTTAGTCACTCACGAACCACAATGGAGCGTGAACGTATTATTGCAATGTGGTTTTTGTATAGACGACGCTGGCGTCATAAAATAAAGCAAAGAATTAATTGGGTGCATCCTATAAATAAGAAAAGAGAAAAGTTTGTAGCATTTTATACGTTGTTTGAGGACTTACGAGCAGATGAAACCATTTTTTTTTTAACTACTTCAGAGTGTCTGTTTCCTCTTTTGATGAGTTACACAATCATTTAAAAGATACTATCTAGCATCAGAATACTTATATTAGAGATTGCATCCAGCCTTTTCAAATGCTAGCTGTTACACTTAGGTAAGTAAAACTTGTTTGATTTTTTAAAAATCATTTATTGACACGTAAAGTACAGTAAAAATAAAGTTAAGCGAATTCAACAGAATCCAATGTAGATGAATTGGTAGACATCGCTGGAGATGGACTATTCGATGGGCTGAAGATAAGACAGACTGCGCAGGAGAAAACGTTTGGCCGTGAAATTGGTAAAACTGACTTCCAATTGATGGAAACATCTGCTGGCTTGAACTCGAGTGTTGAGGACTTGTAGTTTGGTATGGAAACTGCTGATAAGTCATGGTCTGGAAACTGCTGATAGGTCAGCGTAGCGGCAGGCTGGTGGCACGAATGCATTCGTTTTTGCTGTTTAATATTTGTTATCATTTGTAGTACTGCTATTTGAAATTGAATGATGTCATCATCAACTAATTTTTACAATGATGAAATGATCCCTTTGAAGAATGGCAAATGTCGATCTTGCGGACGTTCCTCCAGAGCTTGTATAATTTTCATCTCTACCTCGTCTAATTTATGCTTTCGAGATCCCAGCTCTTTCCGTGGTTTTTTGAATCCATCAACTTTTTCATTACTTCCATGTTCAGATTTTGGTTCAGATATTCCTACATCTGTTTTTACTTGAGACTTTTCCTTATCTTATGATAAACTATCATGTGTTTCCATTCCTCAAATACTTTATTTAAAAGTTGGAGCTGATCGTTACATACATACTTTTTTATATTAGGCGCAATAGCCCCCGATTTTGTGACTTCTTTATGTTTTTTACGAGATTTTACGAAGCCGTCTCAGATGTTTCCCCATTTCTTCACTACCTCTTTACCTGAAATTACGTAAAAATAATAAATAGTCAATTTTGTGTTTCCAGGTATCTGGCGAGTGGCTGTACTTTTACAGATCTGCACTACAACTACAGAGTTGGTATTTCAACAGTGAGAAAAATAGTCAGACATGTATGTATTAGTATCTGGTGTGTAATACGGTTGGAATGTATACCCATTCTTACAAAAGAACAGTGGAAAACGATCGCTTCAAATTTTGAAAGAAAAGCCAATTTTCCACACTGTTTAGGGGTAGTTGACCGAAAACATATTCGGATAGTCAACCCACTTGGCTTGATGCACCATAACTACAAAGGCGAGCAGACTCAGAATATCGTTTTATTTATGTTGATATCGGAAGCTATGGAAAAGATTGCAACTCTAAAGTATTTAAAATATTTTCACTGTGGTTATCGATTGAAAATAAGGAACAGGAATTACCAGCTGATAAATGCCTATCAGGAACGTCTTAGTGGGAGATGAAGCATTCACGCTACACAAACATCTAATTCGACCTTACACTGGATCAAATCTGACTTTAAACAAAAGAGTTTTTAATTATCGTTTAACTAGAGCTAGAAGGTATGTAGAATGCACTTTTGGTATTCTCAGTAATAAGTGGAGGACATGTCATCAACCAATTAACTTGGAACCAGATTTTACAGTAGACATTGTCAAAGCTTGTGTTGTTATACACAATTTAGTTCGTGATAGAGATGGATGAGATGGAGGATATAATGAAAATGTTCGGTATTGATGATGTACCTAGAGAGCAAGTACTACGAGGGCGAGTGACAGCAAATAATATAAGAAACATACTATCTGATTACTTTTTAACGAATGCTGGAGCCGTCAATTGGCAGTTATCAAAAATATTAGTTTATACTTTCGTCATGGACTCTTTAGAATAAACAAAAATACTCACTAACTGTATATTTTTCAATTTCTCTCCATCAAAAATATAAGTTAATACTTTCTGCATGGTAACTTTTAAAAAACAACAATACTCACTAAATGTATTTTTTTTTATCAATATCTCCCAATTTCTCGAAGTCCCTCATAATTTCTATACATATTTCTTTCCAAGCTTGTTTTGTCGCATTATTGTCTTTGTAGATTTGTAGATTTCGGCTGTTTGGTCCCATAGAACTGACCTGGCTTCAACCAATGATATCAATATCTCAATATCAATTTCATTATCACTCGCCATTGCGTATTGCGGTGTAACCTCGGACAAAAAGAGACACGTCTTGCTGCCGTAGATGCTACCGAGTGACTGATGGCCGGCACGTGTGAAAGCATGCATAACGTTCAATACATCACCACACGCCTGGTCGCCATCTAGCCGTTAGCTGGCGACTGGGCGTGTAGTGGTGTGGTCCGGTGACGACCTGGCGGCCGGTTGCCTTGCAGCCGGCTCCGGAGCGTGTGAAAGCTCTCATACTATCTAATACACCTCGTGACCGGATAACCGGTACCGGCTTGCCGGTTCCGGTAAGTGGGAAAGGGCTCTTTAACTCTCCCTTTCCCCCCTCCAAGCCCTTCCTTTTGACGGCTTTATTTTGACAAAAAATGGCAAAATAAGATACATCGAAATTTTGTCCCGGTTATTAACTACAGCTTTTCTTAGCCAATTTTGACCAAACTTATTTTAAACTATTTTTAATTGTAAAGCAGTGCATGAAAACTTTATTTGGTCACTAAGAGTGAGTTGGATAAAGAGGTTGAGACTAACAAATTTCCAAAACTAATATAAATAAAACGTATTTGTAAATATCTGAAAATTTAACATTTTTAATTGGGATTCCTGTAGAAAATTTAAATTTGGCATTAAAGTGGAAGTATGATTCCACTAAAATAAGTTTTAAAATTTGGAATTCTTAAGTGTTGGTTGAAAACTGAAATTATAAAGGAAGGTAAAAAAGGCGAAACTTCAAATAATCATTAGATTATGAAAATTTTAAATTGTATATGTGATACCCGGGAAGAGTGTAAGGTAGGATTTAATTGGATCATGATTACACGTTAAATATTTCTTTTACAACTTATTTTGTTTTCTTTACCACGTTATCGCACTGGTTTTGCTAGTATTTATGTGGTATAGAATTTAATTATGTTTAATATTGGTGATGGCTCTTTAAACTTTAAAACTAATGGGAAAGGAGGGATTTACAAATAACTTAATATTTGCGTGCTTTTACTCTCTCTCAATTAAGAGGCATTGCATGAAATATATTTTAGGAGGTGGGGGTGAACCAGTGTTTTTCCCAACTCTAAGCATTTCAAAATTAGAAAAATTCCCAAGTAGCAAAGTAGAGTACTAAAAGGGCAATGTCAAAAAGGGGAGGGGAGGAAACTCCCAGATTTTTTTTTTAACTTGGAGGGATAATTAAGTCTTGAGTCGAGCTTTTAGGCAACTGCATTTTTAAAGCTTCAAGGTTTTTTCAGTGCATAAGGATATCACTTGAATTATTGTTCTTCCTGCAGATGGTAATCGAACAACAAGAAAATTGTTTGGAAATAAACATTTAAACTTCATTAAACCTCCTTTTTTAATATTTTAATTTATATTTATATGAGATGCATAAATGATCAACAGAATATAGGATTATTTAAAATTTTAAATTAAGGATACATACAGATTAAATACCTGAAATAATATAGAGATTTCTAAATGTATGTACACTTCCTATAAACTAAACCTTCCTCATCCCTATATCATTAATAAAATTGGTACAAATGTGTATAACTTGAACAGCTAGTGAGATGCAGTCTAGCAGTGGTTCATAATTAGCTTATATTGCATGTTTCAGGAAGTATACTAGTATTGGTTCATTTAATCATAAATAACGAAGTCACCGCAATACATTTATCCATGCTACAATTTTCATAACCTGTAAACCAGATGAGAAACTGATGCTATTCATGGGACCACCGATGAGGGTATTTGTTATTGTTATAAAAATAAGTTGGACTAGTAAATGTTTGACCTTTTTAAGCATTTACCACTAAAACGATTCTAATTAAAGTGCTTAGTTATTCAAATATATTTATGTCAAAGCATATAGTTTATAAAACTAGTCTCAATACAAAAATATGTTTTGACAAGCTTAATATGTAGGTTATATTAAAATATGAACACCACCAAACATTTTTGCCTCACAAGATCTTTCTCGTACTCAAAAGACACTTTCTTGCCGAATGGCCTTAAGAAAGTTGTACACAATATGTTGAAAATGTATTTCAGTTTTAGGGCCTTACTATTGTTGAAAAAATACTTATTTATAGGAGTTATTATTTTGTTCAAAAATATAACTTGTTATAAGACACCTAGATATTTAATTGATAATTATAAGATATTATAATTTTTGTTACTAATATCATTAGCTCTAAAAACAAATTAGTACAGAACCACCTATAACCTACTATTGTAATATAATTAGGTAATATAGGGAACATATATAACAAATGAATGGCTGGTAATTTATTAAAGAAAAGTGCTTATTACAGTCCATACAAAAGAAACATTTTATTTGGTGTTTTGAAACATACAGCAGTGTAATAGAAAGCAAGCAAACAAACAACTATTCAAATAAAAAAGAGAAATGAGATAAAAAGTAAACAAAGAGTTCACTGCCTCGGTAGGTACTGTTCCAAGAGCCGGAGAGCCAATTCTCGTTCTAGTCAGACCTTCTCCAACATAACTTTGTTGACAGCATCCTGGTGTGACCGTGTGGCATGGAGATTTTGAACTGCGATGTTATGCAGTTCTTCTTCATACCTCGCGGTTACGTTTCCGCTCGTTATGGAGGCGTAGTTCCAGGATCTCCGACTCCTTCTCCAACTTAAGCTGAAGGATCCTCTTGGCGTGGTCCAGCTTCAGCAGCTCGTGTTCTGTTTGAGCCTCTAGACCACCTCTTGCGTCGTCTAGCCGAACCCTCAGCTCCTCCCCTAGGCGGGCACTGTTAGAGGCACGTCTCGTCTGAACATACCCGACACTATTTGGAGTACTGTAGCATTCTATAACAAATATATGAAATAATAAAGACATATATTTCAAATTCTTAGCAAATCTGCTGTTTGCTAATGAATATTTACTTTAATTTGTCTATGAGTTTATTAATACTAATTAAGACTAACGGTTAAAATTATATTTATAAACATGAGGAAGGATAAGATTTAAAAAATAAAATAGATTTTGATGGTTACTGACAAAATGTGAAAATGTGTGTTATAAAACTTTCTAAGTATAATTACAAATCTGTACAAATGAAGTAATATTTTTCTCTTTTTTTCCTATATCATCTTTTACAACATGATTAAAAATTCGTTGAATAGGAAGATATCAAAATTACTTTTATTCCCTCAGTTTGCTAGGCTAGCTATTTTTTTCCTCAGATAAGATTTTTTAGCTTATTGTCTATTACATTAATAGTTGGAGTGACTCATGTTTATAAATGTGGTAAGAGACCCCACAAAAAATTTTAAAGGGAATATCATTTTATTTTGTTGCTGTGTCTTAATACCGGTTCAGGTTGTACTCATATGTACTAACTACTTTAAGGCGTTAGGGGTGAGGACGGTTGTACTCTTAGAAGTGCAAACTCATTTGCATGGAGGTAGAGTGGAAAACCTTTTAGAAAAGAACACCCTTAGTAAACCTGACCGGAATTCAAACCTCTCAATCTCCCCGTCATTAAAAAGCCAGTTTACTGCGAGAGTGACGCCTCAGAGAGATTATAGTTCTATATAATTTAATTAGTGAATTGCACATTGGTGTTTGCCCAATCCTGTTGTCAGTAATCCTGTGATTAAATTTGTATATTTATTATTTTTATCATTAAAATATGTCAATGTAAAATTTGACACATATTTTTTTAACTCTCGGGTTGTCACTGTTTTATTTTTAGTTCACTTTAAAATATCGAAACTGGCACAAAATTGATTAGCAGTTTTGGACATTCTTTACAAAATTAAATACAGATCAATAAATAGATTACACATTAGAATGGTGGTTCTGGTTTTTTACTCCTGGCATTGACTCGTAAATTTGCGATTCTGCTTGGTACAAATAACTGTTATGTGTATAGTGGTGACTTTTGAAAATTCTAACTTTCCATCCTCTCTCCAATCAACTGCTGGTGTTTTTGCCATTTATAAAGTCTTTCCTCGCTCCCCAATAGTTCCTGACATTTTTTTTTGTTGATACATAAAATAAAGACACAAAATTGTTTAATAATCTATTATTAAATATTTTGTTATTACCTTGTGGTTGGACCAATGTTTCGGCTGGACTAGACGGGTCTAGAGACACTGAAGCTAGACTCTCTTCAGCTGTTGGGAACCACTGGAGCTGTTGGGAGGACGACCCAGAGGGAACTGGCTCTAGAGCTGGCAGAGAAACTGGAGGGTGTGAAAGGAGAAAGGTGGGAATGGAGATAGGCGGAGAAATGGGCAGAGCAGTGGCAAAAGAGACAAGAGTATGGGTGGAGACAGGAACGGGGAAAGAAAGAGGACGAACAGGAAGAGGAGTTGCAGGGACAGGAATGGCAGTTGAAACACGTGAGAGATTTGCACGTTGTTGGTGAAAGAAATCACTGTCCCGGAAGTCGACCTCTTCATCGAGTCCTGGTATTATGGACATAGCCTGGGCAATAATTTATTCACCAGCAACGCTATTTCTTGGTGGTCCACCACTAGTCGTCATTGCATGCCGGTTCTGGATGGCCAGTTCTTTGCAGCAGATAGCCTTCTGTTTGTCCCAGAACCTATGTATAATAATATGAAAACACTTTATCTCTATTGGCTAGTGCAGAGTAATACTGGATACACAACTGTGTTTAGTTAAAGGCTAAATTTTAGTTGATTCCATTTATTTTAATTCAACATAAAACTCACAATACAAATATGACCCAGTATTTGAGCATGTTTTGTCTAGTTTACCTAACAAATATTGTATTTCTTTTAGCACCGAATCTTACTACCGGTTCTGGTTATACGCGTATGTACTAGTTACGCTAACGTGTTAGAAATTGGGAAGGGTGAATTTAGAGGAAGTGACCTGCATTTGTATGGAGGGAAAGTGGAAAATCATTTTCGGAAAAACCACGCCCAGTTCGCCAGGCTGAGATTTGAACCTCGATCTACCAGTCCTCGGCAGTCAAGTTCAACACAAAATTAACGCGTTAGCTAACCACGTTACCGAGGCGAGTCATATTGTATTAAATATTATTTTTTACTCATATATAATAGACCTGTTATTTGAAAATAAACTAAGGGACACAAATATTACAATGGTCAATACTTCAATAATATTATAAAAACTATCATAGTTTAAACAATAACATTCATATTAAACTACAATAATTAATTAAATTTATATAAAAATCATAACCTTTTCATCTGGGCCAGGTCCCTTAGAACAACTCCAGCGATGGCATTGAACTCTTTGGTCACTTTTATCCACGTTTCTCTTTTCTCGTAGATAGTCGTTGCGTTTGTTTGCTTGTTTTCTATTACTTTGCTGTATTTTTTCATAATACCTAATAAAATGTTTCTTTCATACGGACTGAACATTGGGATCTTCTTCAAACAAGCGATGTTGATTATAATTTCCCAATAATATTAAAAATACGCGGGTTTTGAAGGTCCACGCTTTGTAACCTTCATTTGTTTTGGGTGCGTTTCCTAGGTAGTTTTAATTCAATTTGATGATTATAGTTAAAAATATATCTATCTAATAAAAGTAAACTAGCACTTAAAGCGGTATCATCCATCGCCTAGTGTTGCACAATGTAACAAAACTTTCTACTACTATTACTATTTCCATTAGACATCGCGTATCTTACTTGATACACCGTGGCTAAGAAGTAGGTATAGTTTATCGCTACCGCAAATCTCATGTACACTTATTCCTTGATATCGTCATACAAAAAAGCACCCCGAACGTCAATTTGATGGGGGTTAAAGAATAAATTTCATAACAATAATATTATCGACGAATTTTAGCACTGACTCTCTCTCTCAGGACCTCAGGGTCATATTGGACAAAAATGTACCCTTTTCAGTAATCTGACTTATTAGACAAAAGAAAAACTTACTAACTAAACAATTTGAACTCCTTAAGTCTATATAAAGTATAATCAGTTTCCTCAATGAGGTTAGTTGGTAATTAATAAGAGTAATAAGTATTTCATAGAGTTATTGCGTTTATCGAAGTTATGATATTGGCCCAGAACCGCAAAGTTACGTTCTTGAATATAATTTTCCCACAAACAGACTGTTCTAAAGTCTGGTGCTCGCTTCTGATCTGGATACAGTTACTGAATCTGAATAACTCACTTTTATTAGTCGTGGTCTACTGATATTTGACGTCCCATCAATCCTTTGATTGATATGATGGAGTGGTACAGATATTCTTGTTAAACTTATTAAAAGAAATACTTTATTTTTCCATTTTATTTTACCAACCCCGTCTTGTAGGTTTTCGTCCTTTCTAATATCTTTTCAACAATCCTCGAAAAATAACCACTCCCCCAAAACAAAAAAAAACAAAAAAAACAAACAAAACCTCGCTTATTCTGTTCTCTAAAGCCCGTATCACACGACACTAGCTAGTACTTGAAATCCAGTGTGCTAGCTAGCGCTAGCTAGCACGTCATCATCTAGCGTCGTGTGAATCAGAAAAAGTATACTGGTTCTGCCACTTGGTACTGGCTACCATACTAGTTGTGAGGATAGATCATGCGCTATTTTCGTACTAGATCTGACACTAGTTTGTGTAATTCGACCAATCAATGCCCGCTCAGACTATGTGTAGAGTAAATAATAGAAATGGCGCCGACATGCTCTTCGGATGTGATTTTGTTGTTGGCGGAAAATTATTCTAAACATCCTTGTTTATATAATACCAAATTGCCACAATATGACAATATATTTAATATATATAAATTCTATTTAAAACATGTCATCTAAAAATGACAAACTGTGTTCCAGACCCAATTTTAATCTAAATAAACTTGATAGCATGCCAACCTTGGATTTTTTTTCTAGAATATAAAGTGTGTGTAGGCTTAAAAAAGAACATTTGTGAATCAAGGATACTGTACTTGGACACCCATGGGCTTAGGGGCTTCTGACCACATCGTAAATAAATGAATACAAATTTAGGGAGATACTAAACGTTTGTGTCACCCCAAATGTATACTACCTAACCTCCGAATGTATCATATTTAGCATCCTGTGACCATTATTTCGTCTTTCCCAGCAATTCCCGTGTCCATATTCTTTTTCTTAGGCTCCCTCTCATATTTTTCAATATTTTTATTAGCAATTAATGCAGCTGTTGCACGTGAAATTAATTTCTGAAGTTCCATAAATATTTGCACTAGAACCTAGTACCAAACTAGCAGCGTGTGACTACTCTAGTCCTGTTTCTATTATACTATCTAGTATACAGATATCTAGTCGCTAGCTAGCACACTTGATTTCTAGTACGAGCTAGTGTCATGTGATACGGGCTTAAGCATAGTGCGGCCATTATGGGCGCTTCCTTCGATAAATCGCAACCAACCAGAATTAATCAAGTAGTAGTATGAAAAAAATAAACATTCACCTAATAATAAATTATAGCTAAATAAAATATAAATTCACAGAATTAAAATTCTTACAATACTTATAATTTTAAGGTAGATTATGGCCACCATGTTGGGAAAATGGCCACCAGATTGGCGTTTTTTGCGTGTTATTTTTAAAAATTTACTCATTAACTGTGGCATTTACACAAATATTTTATAGGACAATAATTAAAGAACATAAATTTTCTAAAATTAAAAAATATTCAGTACAATTTTGAATTGAACCATTAGTTTTTAAGATACAAGTCTATTTGTGGAACTCAATGCTCCATTTTCTACATTTTATTGAGATAACGCTGTCCCTTTTCTTTAAACCACCCACATCTTTGACAGGCTAAGGACTCTTTTTTATTTTTTATTGTTAATTGATTTCTCGGTTTGTTTCAGAATTTCGAGCTCAAGAAAAAAATAGATTTTTAGTGAATACGAGTAAATAAAACATAGGAATACATGGATAGCAAAGAATAATATAACCAAATGCTTCAAAATGATTCAATGCAGATGGGCACTAAAAGTCAAGAGGAAGATTCAAATATCAGAATGGACAAATAATATTTCAACTCTCCACCAGAGTAAAAACTTCAAAAACGGACCTAAGAATCAGAAGCGATTGTTTAATACATTTTTCCAGTGATAGCACACCGCTAATGATTCTTTACTCGCTGGATTCATTGGATTCCCTTCTACAAGCTGCAAAGATTCGAGAACATAATTTTATATCGAAGCTTGTAAAAGCTGTTGGAGAAGATTACTATCCATCTATACAATGTCATCGGAAATGCAGAAGTATTTTCACTGATGTTTTGGTGATCACGCGGTTTGCAGTAGAAGAAGAGTTGAAGAAGTATCAGGGATCATTATTTTTAAAATATGGATCAAGTAACCGATAAAAGTACTAAAACATGAACTAAATGCAGGAACTTCTAGGTACGGAAATGTGCAAAGCTTTGCCTTGAATGCATTCAATAACTGGGTGCGATACACTCTGTGCTTTGCTGGGAAGAGAAAGTCTTTAGTCTACAAAGTAATTAAACAAAATGTTGAATACAGAGTGCCCTCAATTCTCTTGGTACAGCAGCTGACATACGGGAAGAAACAAATAAACAAATTGAGTCTTTTTTGTTGACTCTACTAAGGAAAGAAAAACTTCTCAGGCATAAATGGATTACGTTATACCATTTTTTCTGCTAAAAAGGGGTCGGTGGAATATAACAGCCTCCCTCCTTGTAGGAACACTCTCTATCAACATATAAAAGTGACCAACTCTCAGGCTCTTGTTTGGAAAAAATGTTTACAAGTTGACCATGATATTCCAGCCGCAGACCAATATGGTTAGACTTCTGTAACAGAGAGTGACGACGAAAGAGAAGATCTGAAAGTACAGTGGATGGACTGCCCTCCTGCTCCTAAAGCTGTTTCGGAACTGATATCATGCTATTGCCAAAAACAATGTGTCATGCCATCATGTCAGTGTTTTTAAAACAACCTCGAATGTACAGACATGTGCAAAATACATTACTGTTCTAATTGCGAACAACTTAGTGTTTTGGACATTGGAATGTTGACAGACGAATACAGCAGTGAAGATGATGCCTAACATTCTAAGAGGTCTTACACAATTTAATGTCGTACATACATTAATTAAATAATAAGTACTAATTTTTGATTAATTTTTATTGCTCATTTCAATATATGCGTGTCTCTCTGTATAGTTAACATGTAATGAAACAACTTTTAGACTAAACAAAAATCTGTTTTTTTTCCCACCACACATAACTCCTAAACCATAGATCCTACAAAACAATGTTACTGGACACAGATTATGTAAAATTTCATGTTCTACAATTTTAATCCAGTACATGTTTTCAATAGGACAAATCGTTTATGAGATGATTACAAAAAAAAAGAAGCTAAAATGGACTTGTATGGCGGCTATGAGCTACTCAATATTTCAGGGAATCGCCAATAAATGAGAACTTTGGACACAGACAAGTAAGAAACAGACTCTCAATCTTACGGGGGTTTCGCTGCATTCTTTTTGCCATATTTAGTCCTTCAACACTAAGCTTTGCTAGTGTTACTGCTGGGTGTTGATAGGACTAACCACG
The DNA here is from genome assembly GCA_902141385.1 of Timema californicum. Taxonomy (NCBI): domain Eukaryota; kingdom Metazoa; phylum Arthropoda; class Insecta; order Phasmatodea; family Timematidae; genus Timema; species Timema californicum. The sequence continues at coordinate 203,526 of CABFOW010000690.1, forward strand.
GTGATCCTAGTGTTGAAGGACTCAAGCTGTCAAAGGGAGCGCGACCATTATAAGCTGGAGGTTGAGTGTCTGGGTATATTATTTGTCGGAGGACTTGGATCATTAGGAATCAAAAAAGTATACATTTTCAAATCCCCATATATGAAACGAAAATCACTATTTTTGATTCCTGGTTAAAATACTATAAATGTTGATCATACATTGAAGCTTGGCAGATGGCAGCCTTGGGCCACAGACAACACAACTCACAGCCAATGTTGCTAGTTTAGCGACTTTTACAGGTCTGAAACGACTAATTTTCATTTTTAGCGCCTGGCGACCAGCAATTTTCTTTAGTTTTCTGTCAAGTTCATGTTCATACAAATTTTTTTGTTTGGGTCCCTCCCGCTCTCTGAGTCCTGAGACGAAGGTCCCCCGCGCTTATATACCCATCGAGGTGGTGGGAAATAACCGAAGATTTGACAGGACTTGCCGAGGAGTGAGAGAAAGACCCGGACCAAGGCCCACTACTTTAACTTGAAAAACAGGGTTACATTAGATATTATATAGGATTACAATACAAAGACTTGACATATCTTCTTGATCCTGACGAGTGCTTGTGGTTGAAGACCCAAGGAGCGCTCGTAGATCTAGGTGGAGTCTGGTCTACCATCTGGCCATTTCTTCTGCTTCCTTGTTCCTCGTCCCCTCGGGGCGCGTGGTGCTAGGTCGGTCGTGGTAAATGATATGTGGTGGTTGTGGTGGCTAAAACACCAGAGGGTAAATAGCTGCCATTGCCGTGTCTCCTGCCACGAGGATTGCTTCATTCCAGGACTTTGTGATGGCTATGAATCTTATGTTAATCTGGTATAGTAGTTTTGGTTGACTTCTCAGTGGGAGCTAGGGATAGTTGGCCATCATTCCCACCAGGAACCGGGTCTCGTGGGAGTCGCGTCCTGGTTGAAGTTCCATGAATTTCACCTTTGCTCCTAGGGCCAGGCGCAAGGCCTGTTCCTGAGTAGCGGCAAGTGTTGGTGTGTTTACGGTGTCCAGTGAGGCACAGGCTGCTTTTCCCAATAATGCATTGAATGTCTGAGGGAGTGGTGCCGTAAACGGATTCTGAGCCCCATCACCTGAAGTCTGAGCCCCTTAGCTCGTTTATACAAACCAGTCAATTATCTGGCAGAACCGTTCCTCCATCGCTGTCATGGAGTCTTGTAGCATTTGTAGCTGGTTAGCCATGTTTTTGTCTGCCATCTCTCTCGGGTGTCGTCGGGCATAGGCTGCTCGTGCCGGACGGGTGAGATATTATAAGTCTGGTTGTAATAGGAGTTTTAGTGTGACCAGTCGTGACGGAGAGTCGAAGCCGGATCGCGCTTCGGCATCAGATTTCACTGGAGTCATTGTAGAGGATGTGCTCTCCGGGTCTGAAGTTGAAATGATCGAATCAAGTTCTGACGGTGGTTCCGGTGGAGGTTCTAGGGTGTGTGGAGTAACTCCGGTATTAGCGGTAGTTTGCTTTTTCAGCTGTATGGACAATACCAAGTTTCTCGTAGACATGTATTACGTTGTAAAATTTTGTTTTTTGAGCTACCGTACTGCAAGAACGTATAGTGATTGCTTTGGTCTGCAAAAGAGCTTTAAACTAAACAAATCACAATAACATCGTTCCGGATCCGGGAATCACCTCAATCCACTGTTGTATTTTACATTCAGTTCAGATTATTATATCCATTTTTGGTTTGACGACAAATCTAAAATCTGAGGACTTTTATTTTTTGATTAAGCGACATCTATTGCCCTTCTGGTACTAATCTACAACACTTTTATGGCGTTGGCAACACTGTTCACAACATCATACATATGTAGGACCACTATCCTCCGGTCGAGTTAAATTTAATGCGAAATATAAAGAAGTGGAATGGTTAAAAATTCATTATAATATTATAGTTTATTTATATCATGTTAACTTACGAAGAAAAAGAATTAGACATCATATTTGTAAGTATGATTAGGTCTACTTGTGTCTGTTAGAACTAGACCTGTACACCTAACACTTGATAATATATAGAATGTTTACACCTTGAAAAAAAATTTTTTTTTTAGCAAACAATATAAATACTAGGCATAGTACGCTACCTTCTATCAACAAACACCTTTTCTCTTTCATATAAGAGAAAAAAAAATTCATTCTTAATATAAACGCAACAAAACCATAGATTTGAATAGTAGCAAAATTAAAATGGTAGGTTTTGTGGTATAAGAAACTTAAAAACTTACTATAGCCTAAATCATAGAAGAACTCGACTGTAGGTCTTAAATATTTAAGTCAATACTAAAGTCTCAATATGGCAACAACATTATTTTATCTTGCAATAGTTAGCCTATTATTATAAACAATCCCAACCTAAATCCCCGTCTACAGACTTCATATCTTTATATAAGTCCGTGGTTCGTAAGAAATCACTGCCACAGTGTCAGATAACTCTGTTTATAAAACACGTTTTCCTAAACTATGTAGGCCAAGATTGAACAAACAAATATATATTCTAAAATACTAAGCCTCAACAACATTGATCAATTAGCAAACTTTTATAATAAATTAACAATCAATGGACTATAGCTATGTTACTTTACACCAGAACTCCAAAACATTACTTTTCGCTTAATACCCCAATATTTTCATGGATATGAATGTTGTATTATCACTAGATTGTGTATTATAGAATGAAGATGATCTGCCATATGAGGAAGAAATTTTGAGAAATCCATTTTCTGTGAAGCATTGGCTGCGCTATATCGAGCACAAAAAGGGTAGCTCCAGGCAAACTGTGAACATTATCTACGAACGTGCACTTAAAGAGCTGCCTGGAAGGTGAGATCTATCAATATCAAATAACACAACATTCTTTTATTTGTTGAATGCCAGGCCTCCACTGTGGTTCGGATTACACGTTAAACTGTAGGTCCTTCATTTCATCTCACAATCACCCTACTATTACACATTAGCGTAAGTGCGTAATAAAAATCGAACGGGTAGTAAGACGCGGTGATAATAATAATAATTTTATTTGTTAAGAATATTAAAAAAAAAGTATTCTAAATAAAGCAAACCATGCAATAACAAATACATTATTTCTAAACGAGGTACTAACAATAACACAATATGATATGTAGCCTTTAAATCACCATTACAACGATGTCCTCACTTGTAGCAGTGTTACAATATCCCCACTTGTAGCATTGTTACAATGTCCTCACTTGTAGCATTGTTACAACAATGTCCTCACTTTTAGTAATATTACAACATTATTCTCACTTGTAGCAGTGTTACTACGATGTCCTCACTTATAGTAGTGTTACAACAACGTCCCTACTTGCAGCAGTAGATAAGCAGGATTCACTAGGTGTTTCTACTTCGATGTTTCAGCTACAAGCTATGGTACAACTACTTGAAGCTTCGCAGGCGACAGGTGAAAGGTCGTTGCATCACAGACCCTTCATATCAGGATATTAACAACACTTTCGAGCGGTCATTGGTCTTCATGCATAAGGTACAAGCTTAGAAAACTTCTCATTGGTTACATTATCATTGCAGGGCTGATAATCAATTGCTGAATCAGTTAAAATGCAACCACATTTGGCAGATAATGGAAAATCTGTTGTTAGTACACCAATAAATACTTCAATCGAAACTAAATATTTCAACAGATTGAAGGCACAGACAAGCTCACGAATACAGCTGGCTTCTATTATGCCAGATATAAAAGAGATTTGCACAAATGTTAAACAATGCCAATATTCTCACTAGAAAAAAATGTTGTTTTTTTTTAAATAAATTTAAAATACATAGGCCTAATGGTTAGCGCATAATGGTTCTATTTATTTTACAATCTGTTTACAAATACAATCTACAAACCTAATCAAAGTTTTAAATTTTCATACTTTAAACATCAAAAAGTTTTTGGGGGATTCACAGTAATTTTTAAAAACCTAAAGGGCTCCAGTAACCAAAAAAATTTCTGAACCGCTGGTATAAGGTGTTACTCTTGCAAAGGACTAGACTGTTGATGACAAGATAAGGGTTTGAATCCTGATCGTATGTGCTGGAGGTGGTTTATCCTTAATGGTTTTCCGCCATATCCATGCAAATGCTGGTATGCTTTATCTAAATCCAGCCTTCCTCTTCCCTAACAAATTAGCATCATTAATACGTATGTGTATAACTCGAACAGGTGGGAAGATGTGTTGCTGGCTGAAAAGAAATGTATCTGTCAATTAAGAGCATCTAGTTAAAGAGAAAGATGTAGAGGGGAAAACAAAGTAAACTACACTATGTATGTTTTTATGTTGACTTCTGAATTTATTTATCGTTATTTATAGGCCTATTTATTTATATTTATTTACTGTAAATTCAACTTTGTAACAAAACAAACAGATTAAAAATATTGAATGCTTGGATTAGAATTTCTACTCCAGTAGTAGGCCTACTCAGGTAAGTGTGCTGCTGACTATTCCTCCTAATTTTTTTAGCACCGTGTCTTACTACCTGTTCGGGCTATACGCTTATGTACTGAGTATGCTAATGGTTTTTGAGTTTAGGAAGGCTGTATTTTAGAGGAAATATACCTGCGTTTACGCGAAGGGAAAGGGAAAACCCGTGTTGGAAAAATCCCGCTCAGTACGGCTGATCAAGATTTGAACCTTGATCTCCCTGTCATCAGCTACTGGCTGCTACTGCAATAGTAGCGCGTTAGACCATGCGGCCACCAAGCGGGCCCCCTCCCCCCCCCTCCTAAGTTAAACCGCGCTATAGCCTAGAACTCCATTTCAAATAACTTGAAAATATTGAATCAAAGCAACGTTTTGCACAAGGGTGTACCAAAAGGTGTCACATTAAACTAATATTTGTAGATGCCACGCATATGGTTGGACTACTGCCAGTGCCTTATGGATCAATGTCGCATCACACGCACCAGGCAGGTGTTTGATCGTGCCTTGCGCGCTCTCCCCATCACTCAGCATCATCGTGTCTGGCCTCTTTACCTTAAGTTTATCTGCAGACATGACATTCCTGAAACGGCTGTAAGAGTCTTCCGGCGTTACCTCAAGGTGAGCATTGACAAAGCCTTTTAGTTTTATTTATTCTTTAATAATAGCTCTGATCTGTGATAGTTCTTTGTACACATCAGCTATTTACTTGATGCAATCCTTGTCACTATACAAACTATCTCAACCCTCTTATAAAAAAAAGAATTCAAGTGGTATTTTATAAGATTTACTTACCACACGAGATTGCCTGCAGGGCTGAAGTACAGTGAGGACTGTGGTAGCTAGGAAGGCTCTGCAGTAACCCTGAAAAGTGACGACTATCGGGGCTCTGGTGAAGCTAAGATAGGCCCAGTGAGCCAGAAGTGGTAATACAACTTGCTTTCTAGAATGGAACAAAAAGACTCGGAATGGATAGATTTAAGACTGGGTCATGGTGGAGGAGAGATGGTGGGATGAAAGGATACATTGGAGATGTTTATGATCCAAACAGACCCGGCCAATGGCCGGATACTCTTCATGATGATGATGATGATGATGATGATTTACTACATGTTTGCACTAAGTTGTACTTGCTACAGTCTTGCACCAAGCTATTTGTGTTGTACCTGCCCTAAAAAGAGACCCACTTTTATACCATATTTATCTTTGTCTCCTATCCTCATCTGTTTTTCCTCACCCCTATATTCCCTCATTCCTCACAACTGCACGATTTACAAATATTCATACAAGTAGATACATAAGTAAAGGATGAGTCATCCATCATGATAAGCACACTAAGGGCCGGTCTTATGACTACAGGATAAATATTACTATTGGGAGGTCAAAGCTATCTACCAGATAAAAGTTATCAGCCACTTTAATGTTTTACGTGTCTTATGAACTGAATTTATCTGCCAGATATATATTTTTATTCAGAACACGCAAGGTTGTTACTGTTTTTACTGGTGCGTGCATGCATATAAACCCTGCTGATAGCGCTACAACCTAGCGAGTGGTGAGAAGGCTCAACATTTGTTAAATAATGGCGGCTAAACAAGTGCGAGGAAACAGATGGCGTCACATGGACGCAGAAGCTAAGATGTCTTGCAATTACTAATTTTGGTGTCTTGCCAAAATGTGGGCAATAGTTGGGTACAACATTTACATAATTTAATTTATTGTACTCACATTTTGATAATTGGTTCTTATATAAATATAACTATACAAATGGCTTGTCAGTTTATATAAAAGTGTGAATTAAATGTTCTAAATGTTTATAGTATAACACATAATCCAAGATTTTAACCTAAAAACAGATTCTTATAGGCGAAATTTCATTAAAAACAACGCATCACTATGGCAACAACCATTTTAACTTCCACATAAAAGTTATCAGGTAGTTAAACCTCCCGATAAAAATGTGATGGATAAATACATTTTATCTGGTAGATAAATGCTCTCTGGCAAGTCATAAGACGCACTTTTAACTTATCCACCAGATATAAATATTTGTCTGCCAGATTAATATTTATCCAGGAGTCATAAGACCTAAGTAAAAGATAAATACAACAAACAAAATTGTTGAGCCCAAAAATATGCCGCGCCTGAGCTTGGCACGGCCTCAAAAATTTTAGTACCTGCATATATACTTGATTCTTATCTGTCAAAAGTCATTAAATTTAAGTCCTGGCATTAAAATGAAACAAGAAAAATTAAGATTGGCATTATTTTACCATTATTAGTTTATTAGTCATCTAACTTAAGTGCCAGAAAGTTGTAAATTTACTCCATATGACCTTTATGAGCTGATGGTCTCGCATTGATCATATATTGTCGGGTCCATTTAGTTTTTACCCAAACGCAAAACCTGGCTAATTTTACTTGTATTGATTGATTCAGCTCTGTCCGGAGGATGCGGAAGACTATATCGAGTACTTGTCGTCCATTGGTCGGTTAGATGAGGCTGCTGTTAAGTTGGCTCACATCGTCAACAAGGAAGACTTTGTTTCCAAACATGGCAAGTCCAACCACCAACTCTGGAATGAACTGTGCGAACTCACTTCCAAAAACCCTCACAAAGTCAGGTGAGTTGACACAAGGGTTCTTGACTGACTTATGCTCTCTCCAGGAGAGCTTCAAAACCTGGATGACTCTAAAATATTCTTGTAGTCTGTCTTTCTATATCGTACAGTAGAGAGGAGAAGGGGAAAAGAGATGGAGGAATAATGGTGCAGAGATATAGGAAGTTGGTGGAAGATGGAGGAATAATGTTAGAGAGATAGAGGATGATGATGGAGGGGTAGAAGAAGATGATGGAGAGACAGAGGAAGATTATGGAAAGAGATGAAGGATGATGATGGAGGGATAGAAAAAGATAGTGGAGGGATAGAAGAAGATGGTGAAGAGATAAAAGATGTTGGAGAGATAGAAGAAGATGGGGAAGAGATAGAAGAAAATGGTGGTCTGGCCGCAGGCTGGAAAATGTGCTTGTTGGATAATGGGTCGAGTGGTGATCAAATAAAACAGTTTATATTTGTCCGTTTGGTTGCAGGTCTCTCAATGTGGATGCTATTATCCGTGGTGGGTTACGAAGATACACGGATCAGCTGGGGCATTTGTGGAACTCTCTCGCAGATTACTATGTCCGCAGCGGACTTTTCGAGAGGGTCAGTCCTATATTGTGTCAGGCTATACATTCTTAGAAGTTTTATTTTTGTGAAAAGATTCATTTTATCTGAGAATGAAAAGTGTGTATTAACATCGTGTGTGTACATTCAGTCAGGAATTAAATCAATCTTCCCCCAAAAAAAGGGATATTTAATTTGGTGCATAGAAACAGAATTTTCTTGAGCAATATTTCATGAACTTTTACTTAGAACATTAAAATGGCTATCCCTCCTAATTTAAACTATAAATACATCAAAAGTTTTTTATTACTTTGTCTTACTACCCATTCGAGTTACGCTAATGGTTTTAGGGATTAGGAAAGCTATATTAAAAGGAAGTGTATCTGCATTTGTGTGGAGGGAAAGTGGAAAACTATTTTGGACCCCCCNTCCTTTCCCCTGCCTTCCTTTTCCCCCAGTACACCTGACCAAGATTTGAACTTCGATCTCTCTGTCATCGACAGTCTAGTCTACTGCAAGAGTAGCGCGTTAGACCACCCGGTCACCGTAGCGGGTTGTAACTCTTTTTATTTAAGATCATAATGGTAACGTATTTAACTAATTAAATATGATTTGATTTGATAATTAGTGGAAATTCGCAAATAATATTAGCTTTGTACGAGATTCAATTTGAACTTAAAAAAACCTGTGTCACAGATGTCTAAAAATAGCACAATTAATATTAGGACATTAGATAAACACAGAAAATTGATAAAACTAAAACAGAGTTGAAAATAAAAACTGTTAAGTAGGTTTGTGGGGGTCAATACAACCCCAGGAAGTGAAGTTCTAACTTTCTTGTCAAGGTCAAATAATGTATTAAACATAGGATGATGCTCTGCAATCTTAATTTGTTGTATAAAAGAACTGAAACGAAGAACTGATTTTATAGTCATGTGAAAAAATTACAGCTAAATATTTTCTAGATGTTGTCTGAAATTAAAAAAGTTAATGTTTTCACAACAAGTATCAGTTTTGACTTTGCTTCGATAAAAATTCAACTTTGACAACCACATAACTTCATTAAAAATACAGTTAAAATACTCATTTTATGTTCGATTAATGCCATTCTGAGCTGTTACATACACTACAAATCAATACTCATTTAAATAGGGGAGCGTGAAGTTCACCTTTTTAGTTTGAAGCGAACTAGAGCCGAATATGGGACATATTCTCAAAGTAGAATTGAAGTTCGAATATTTTTCTATTTAATTCTGAGTAAAAATATTATCTTGGCATTGAGTATATTAACTAACATCAAACTAAATATTACATTTATTTTTTCTTCACATGAATATTTGTAGCTTATTGCCAACATATAAATGTTTTATTCGCTTTAATTTTGTATTAAAAACACTTTATTATTCATACAGCCTGAGTGAATAGTAAAGAAAACATGCATTTGCTTTAATCCAATTGTATTTGCTATGCGTGGTGTTTCACTAACCTTTCACACACAAGAGATAATTAACAAAACACAAGCGCTAATGAATGTTCAAGAACAAGAATAATAATTTTATAGAAAAATACAAGTTTAAGTTAATTCAGCAGATGCGTTATAGGTTTTGAAGTCCAGTCTTAAAAAAATTAGTTTTTCTGTATTACAAATTGACAAGGAAACTTTTTATTTTATAAATCCATTTAAATCTTACCATGTGAATTACTAAAAAAAACATGGTTCAGACTTTGAAAGCGCATGTGCCTATAGCAAATCTTGAAAATAATATGACCTTGATGATAACAATTTCCCTCATAAATTAATTCGTCATATAATCTGTATAATATAAGCATTTTTTTTAGATTTTATTTTATTTTTAGTGAATTATCTAAGATTCTATCTAAGTTAACAGCAATTTTCGTTTATTAGTACTCTCTATTTTCATACTTTAAAAAAAAAATTTAAAATAATTTAAGGAATGTCATGTTTCTCGTACATGTTTTCAACTATCTCTCAAGTCTGCTGCTAGGAATAGGAATGGTAATTGAGCATAATGATTCATGTAGTAAACAACTGAAATGGCTCTGTGTGTGGATATTATTATTATTATTATTATCACCGCGTCTTACTACCCGTTCGGGTTATACGCACTTACGCTAATGTGTAATGGTAGGGTGATAGTGAGATAAAATGGAGGACCTACAGTTTAACGTGGAATCCGAACCACGGTGGAGGCCTGGCATTCCCCACATTCACATAATGTCTTGTCATAGGTGAAGGAAGGGTTTGGTAATCAGATAAATCTGTGCTGGGACCGAGGATTGAACCCCGGCCGCCAGCACAGAAGTCTGACACCTTACACCTAGACCGCCAGGTCACCCGTGTGGATTTTAGAATATTAAAAGAATATTTTTGATATTCAAGGAATACTTAAAAATTTTAATAAACATATTGAAAATAATAAAACAAAATATTATTTATTTTAATACATACTTTCAAAAGGAATACATTCACCTTCAGTTGGTACCAATTGATGTTTGTGATCAAGGCGGTTAGAGACAATTCAAAGTGTTAAAGAAATTTGTGCCACCAAGAAAATAAAGCAAACTTGTTTCAAAACGATAATGTTAAGAGATATAAGCCCCTATTTTATTTCTGGGGGTAGTTTCAGTTCACTTTTATTTGCTGTAAAATATAAGTGTAATATAATCACTAGACTTCAAATAGCAGATAAAGCTTCAAATATCTTCCAAAACCAAACATGGGTTCGAATCGAATACAAAGTACACCAAGATTCGCTTCGGCTTTGAATTTTTTGAAGCTTTGTACACCCCTAAATTTAAACAAATTTTAAGTTATTAAATTGCATGTTGTGATAGTAATTTGATTTATAAGCATAAAATGTAATCTTACCAAAAATTGTTTAATAAAACATTTTTAGAGTGATTTTAGTGCATAAAGTTTTAGAAATAACCATAACATAATATTTTTTTAAGCCTAAAACAACTAACAATAAAAATATTCAAACTTTGAAATCAAGTATATTTCATCTATTCGGTTTTTGCTAGCTTAGAATTTAAAAAAAAATCTTCCTGTACTCTTAGAAATGAATGGTTTTTGAATCTGTTTAATGTACATATAATAACTTCTGTAACTGTCGGCTTAGTGTCAATAAATAGCAGAACACCTTTCTAATTATGCTCGATATTTCTCCAGGCAAGAGATATTTATGAAGAAGCGATCCAAACAGTGACCACAGTACGCGACTTTACGCAAGTGTTTGATGCGTATGCACAGTTTGAGGAGCTGAGTCTCAACAAGAGGATGGAAGAAGCAACCAACAACACCACAGAGGAAGGTAATTATTACAACACGAGGAAAAATACACAATCTGGTTGCTAGAAATCTAATAATCATCAACTGTCTCCATTCTGTGACCAGGCCGGGTCAGTTTAGTAAAATACCTCCGTCTTCCTTCCATCATTCTTCCTTCTTTATTTTCTTCCATTCTTTATCTCTCACTTGCACACTTTCTGTTATCTGTTCCTTCCATCTCTTTCTTGGTCTCCCTTGTGGTCTTTTTCCTTCAAAATTTATCTTCATCATTCTCCATTACACCATGTTTTCCCTGATAACTCATTTCCTTATCCTGTTTCTCCTGGTGACAACTATAACTCATTCACGAGCTAAGTTTACTTGGAGGACAGCTCAAAATTTCACTAGAAGTAATCTCTAATATATCACTACGCCAACAGCTGACATCTATCACTTTGGATGACTGTAATGAAAACAGATGGTAATATATTAATGTGATAGCTAACCACAGTAATTTAAGCCAACATTATTTATATATTTATTTGAGGACGGACTCAAAGTTTATTTATCGTTTTATTCCACTTTGTTGAATATTCCATTATTCACTAGTTTCACTTGGTTATTTTCACCCCTATTCCCCCTCACTCATCTCTGCGTGCCTACAGATTTCTCGGAATTCGCCACCCCTCTACCCTCTTCCAACTCCCAAGTCAACCTTACACCTGTTGCGCACTACTCTACAAACAGTGTGCGTTGAAATCCAATCTGTATCACATCTTGGTGAACCTCGCTGGCAATGTTCCGTTTGAAAATGAACTCATAAACAAACTCTGTGCAAAGTGATTTAGTGCGCGACTATTCATAGATAATAGGTTAATAATGTTCTCTGTGTGTGTTTTTATTTAATATAATATGTACTTATAAAACGCGAGTGTTTAAGGGAACTCTTCTCGCAAATTAATATTATTAAGAAGACCATCGCTCCCAGGTTTTCCCGGATCTCCAGCCAAAGACACCCCTTGAAGGAGGTAGGCTCCACATAGTACATCTTTTTTCTAAACCAACGTTCAACTCCCATCTCTGTTTTAGTGTACTTAAAACTGGTCCTCCGGAATTAAATTACATTTTTGTTGTTGTTAATCTTAACTATATTAAAAAGATAGATCGCTCATACACACTTACAAAAAATTCAACCACTTTCATAAAAACTTCTAACGAACATAGCTTCAAAATGGCGACTGACGAATTTAAACCATGTGATCGAACATGACGGAAACAAGTTCTTTACAATGATGCAGACACGCAGTTGATGAAAATATTTTATTCAGTTAAATATTTCAAAATACTATAAAATAATCATAAAATCATTTATTGAATGTAAAGAAAATGACAAGAATTTTCTCTTTGCCATGTAAATACGATGCCTGTATGTGTGCACAATATTACACAAAATCAATAATGTCCCAAAACGAAGAATAAGTACTTTTAATTTTGTTTAAAATATTGTTTTGAGTTGGATATAAATAAATTATTTAAAAATATGAAATAGTATGAGAAAACTTAAGTTTATGTTATTTTAAATGTAATATATAACAGGTAATTAAAGATCTTTACATTTATAACAAAACAGTGATCTTTTACAAGTGGTGGCAACCCAAAACCTAAACATATGATTTTCAAACTGTCATCTAGTTAAAAACCTACCGTGAACAGACTTGAACATGCTCTCCTTGTCTCTCTTAGATCCAATATCAAGGTTTCTGGTGTGTATGTAACTATTGGTACAAAGTACATGCCCTAACTATTACCACCTTACAATTCACTTCTTTATAGCAGCTCTCTT
>CABFOW010000691.1:8963-33327 GCA_902141385.1 Timema californicum
AGAAGAATAAGCAATGCTAGCTAGCTATAGCAGGATAGTGACAATGGGTTAAGAGGAGGGAAGGTTTGGTTTCACTATGCATGGCACTGACCCTCGCGCGCCTGACTGCATGCCATTTGATGACAAGAGGTGAAGGGGTGGGAAGGTTTGGTTTCACAATGTCAAGCGCTGACCGCCTCGCGCCCGACCACATGCCATTTTAAAAACATTGCCTGCTATTACTTAAACCAAAAACATATTTTTCTTGAAACTATTATGGCAAGATAAAATTGTCGTGAGAGTGCGAATAATAACTTTAAAAGGAACTGGGGATTCGTGGGAATGGGGGGGCGCGCGCCTCCACGCCTTAGGGACGAGCCTGTGAAGCAGACAATTTTTAAATGGCGTTTCTGACAAAATTTCTGAATTTTGATGTGCCCTGTGTCTTTTCTTTTCGTTTTTAATTTTAGGAAGTGGATGGATTGACTCTATACCCTGCAATAACCTTTAGTAGGGAGCAGAATTATTGTCATTTTCTTGAGAGTGGATATGTTTGGCAGATAACACACTATTTGAAGAATTTGCCAGTATGTATTCAGTCCGTTCCACAATTTTTGTAGATGGTTGCACAGTGCTATAAGCTGACTCTACAGTATTCTCAGCAAAATTATCAGTTTCATTTGCTTCAATTCGGTAGGTTACCTCTGCTGAAGCGTTCAGGTTTTTCTAATGTGGCAGTTCTTGAGTAGGCTGCGCCAAATGAAGCTCCTACTTGCATTTGTGTGACTGCTTGAACTAGATGTGTAACCAACTATTTATCAACGTTTTGTGCGTAGGCTAATTTAAGAGGCCCAAAGAGACATTTATCAAGAGGCTGAATCTTGTGACTTGAATGTGGCGGTAGTAAAAGCAACGGAATGTTATTCTCCCTGCAAAAGAAAACTGCAGGAAGGAAGCAATGAGGGGCGTGATTATCTAGGATCAGTAACACTGGATCTTGTTTAGTGGGTTTTAAGTGGAAAGTGAAAAGCTTTAGCCAATCAATGAAAATTTCAGAATTCATGTACCCGTTTCTGAAATAAGAGTCAAGGTTGCGTATGGTGCATCTTTAAATAGATCAGGATTCATTCGCTTGTGAGGAAAATTCAATGCTGGCGGAACGTAGACCCACTTGTACTCAAGACAACAAATAGTAGTGACTAGTTGACCCCTTTACCCCGAAGACACTTTGCAGACCAGCTTCTTTCCCTTAGTAGAAATGACCTTGGGAGATTTATTAGGAACCGCTAAAAATCCGGAATCGTCTATGTTTAAGATTTGGTCAGGTAGAAATTTGTATTTATTGTCCATAGCAATTTTTTAAATTCCCAAATAAATCTCAACCTGAAATTTATTAAATCCCATCGCACGCTCTAAACTGCACTGTTCTGGATTTCTAAGTGACAGTGCCTTGCCGTTTGCAGAATCCATCTACCCACTCTTTACCCGCTAGCTTCTTGTTACAGTTGAACCTGCTATTGACTCCTTTAAATTTTACAAACTCGAAAGCTAACTTCATCAGTTGTATTCTTATCAAGCAATACCATCTGGAGTCCAGCTGCCGACAGTGTTTTGCCAGTGCGCTTTCCATATCTGCAGTGAATGCATTTCTGAACCTTCCGAGCGATGTAGGAACTGTGCCCTAAAACAGATCATGTCAGTTTAATGAGAAACCTGAAATTTTAAAAGGCAATGTAACATTTGAGTTGAGATGTTTTATATTGTTTCCTTCTAATTTGAATAAATTGAAATTTATTAAAGATAATGTAATTGAATAATACTGATTGCCATAGTATGCCTATTACATCTTACAATGGTAAGATTTTTATTTTATTCTATTCTGTTTTAAACAAGTTCTGTCACTACGTGTTTATAGTAAGAATATTTTTTCTGATCACTGTGTAGTCACCCATTTGATATTTAATTTCAAACAAAAACTAGAAGTGAAAAACTAGAAAATATCCCCTCCGAAGTTATCAACCTCCTTAATAGATATAGCTTACAGCTTTAAGTCGTTTACGGAGCGTGCATTATTTGGTCCCTAGATGTTTCGCAACTTGTCCTTGGCTATGATCTGCTGCAATCGTTGTGTTTGATTCATTAAGTTTTTTCTGAGCTAGTATCGGCTTCCTTTCTCTGGTTCGTTTGTATTTCTCCATGCTACTAAATGTTATTTATCTGAAAGAAAGAAAAGTGTTACTAAATTAAAAGAAAGCACAAAGCATGTAAATTATTACGTACGGTTTTTAATTTTGTCACAGAGGGCAAAAGTATGTACAGACCTTCGACAGCTGCGTACTCTTGCACTCTCCTAAAACAATTTGAATTATAAGCGCTAGATAGCAGTCCTTGTATCACGAAAATTTGATACTTCACATAATTCTGTTTCATACAAATCTATTGATTTCTAAAATATAACTGGATGGAGATCTGGGGCTGAAATTTCGAGCTGTAATCTGCATACCATTGTCTAAGAGAGAAGGAAACTTTAGGGTATCTCTTTCTCTCTTACACCCATACAAAGCAATAGGGCATTTTGACATCGATCAACAATTTGATTGACTATATGAGATAAATCAATGTATGATTAGTTAAATGAAATAAATATGTTAGTAAAATCTTTGAAGAACATAACAAAGTTCGAAACTGGTTAGTTTTTTCTTTAAATAAGTTGATGTAGCCTAATATATTTATGATTTTTGAAGGAAGCTCGCTTATAAGGTTTTATCTCGTACCAGAATTATATCCTATAATTGTGTTTAGGTAGGATAAAAGACCTTCCAGAAGGAAATTTCTCCTTCCGCTTTAAATGGCCGTCTATCCTACAAAAAATATATATATATATATATATGATAGTATTCTGGTCTGTTACGAAATAAAGCCTTACAGATTGGGATTATTAATAAAAACAGCGTTTAATAGATACCGTACTTCCTACAAGACTATAACCTAAATTATTATTTGAACGTAAGACTTCTACACAAAGTATGTCATTCAAGCAAATGTAATACAGTTTTTAGCTAGCTGGTTTCAATCATTATAGTTATCAAAATTTCAACAAAATATAGTTTCTGAAAGCAATATACAATATATGAACCAACTTAAAAAAAACTGGTAATATAATAATACATTCTACAAACCTTTAACCAAAGTGATAGTTTTAATGTATGGCAACTACACAAAGTTTGTCATTCAAACAAATGTAATCAAGTTTTAAGACACCTTATTCATAATATTTATGGAACTTTCATTATAATAAGGTTTATGAAACCAATATACAATCTAATAACCAACTTCAAATATAAATGTAGTTTTGGCAGATTGTAAACAACATTGATTAGGTACCTGTAAAACTGAATTGTATATCCTTTAATGGAAATGTTTCTTCAAGAAAGCGTGGCATAATACTTACTGTTTTCAAACACTAATACTTTTATTCATCAGATACATGTTTTTGCATAACAGCATTGAAAGAACCCGTTAAATTGGTCCTCAGTGGCAGATGATAAACTTGAACGTCAAGCTTTTGTAATTGGCAATTTGTATATGTATATCCATCCAGTTATATTATAAAGATCAATGCACAAATCACACTATTATAAAATACTAGAACATTTAGGTCTACTATTTTTTTTATTTAGGAGAGCTTATAATTATTTTATAAAAAATTACAGTTTATTGACTGAAAATGTATTCTTAACTCTCACAGCCGTACGGAATCTAGTTGACCGAAGTTAAAAAGCTCAAACAAATTTATCGACAGTCATAAGTCACAACCAATGTGATGCTAACCAAATCACTTCCCATGTTTGACTAAAATCTTAATTTGCGTACTCTTAGACGCTTTAACCTTAATTATTTTATTTTAAATACAGCTCGTAGCTAATAAACTCCCTTACATTAGTTGGATTTATAACGATAATCACAAACTTGTTTTCATATTATAAATCTTTATTAGCCTTGATCAAATATGAGGTTTGAAAAACTTTGTTAAAACACACAGACATGAATACAGCTATCTAACCTTAACTTTCTTTTAGTTTCTGCTGTAATTTTTTTTCTAATTCTATGCTATCTGCGATGTGTCACAAAGGAAAATATCGTCTTTTAGTGTTGGCCCTCCTGAAGTCAGCCACGTCTTTCTGTTTATTTCATTCGCTGGCAGTTGACAGTATTCTATCAAACCTAAGTAGAATTTGTGTTTTGTTTTCATAGATATACTATACAAATGGTATGTTTGTATTTTACTTACCTTTATCTTAATATAGCTCTTATCATGCGGAATTGTTCTAAGTTCATTTAATTGTCATTCCACAATAAGTATGACAATCGTCTGCAAATTAAAATACTCCCATTAAAAATAAAGTCTTTTTAAACCTTGTAACCACATGCAGTTGCTTTATTTAATATTCGTAAACAATACGAGTAATGGAAAGTGGAAACGTTACTTCACGGCTCTCCAATTGGTGGCCCCCATCTTAAATTATTTATGATAGTTTGTAGTAGACAGGTGGCCGGAGCATGCTAAGCTGGACATTACTCCTCACCCGGGGAGACTATTCCATTGGAGATGCTTGGACTTATCCCTTCATAATAACGGCAGTGAAGCTAACCTCGACATCCCCAGTCCCCCAATATAGTCTAGTTCCTATTGAGAAACTGGTCCCTTTTGGCCACATGAAAACCAGAACCAGATATTATTTTCGTTAGCCCTGGACAAAATAATCTACAGTTCTTTTAAATTCAAGTTTGAACCAAGATCTCTTTGCACTCAGTAAAAAAGCCATCTTGTAAAGTGTTATTTTTGTTGTAGCCTCTCCGCCTTGATATCAAGAGGAAGCTGACAGCCAGGTCTGATCGAGTAAAATGTGTGGACCTCCATCCAGGAGAACCTTGGATGCTGGCATCTCTCTACAATGGAAATGTTCATGTGTGGAACCATGAGAGTCAGCAGTTGGTCAAGTCTTTTGAGGTAACAAATATTTATTCGTTAAAATGTTCTACATACAAAGGCTGCAGTTAAGCAAGGCGTGAAAACATTCAAAACCATTTAAGATTAGGCTTCAGCTTCAGCTTAAGGTTATCGTTTTCACAAAATCAAAATTAAAATTAAAATCAAAATCAAAATTGAAGCACTAATTTTCATTTACTTTTAAATAAACTGATTTTTGTATAAATTAATACTATTTACATTTTTTAAATATAGGTCTATGTGACTGTTTCCACCCCCGATGATGATGGTAACAGTTTTGTGCTCATTTTATTTCCTATCAAGGCTATCATCATATTCACATTAAAAGAGTAGGGATAAGGAATATATAGGCCTATTTTAAAAGAAATACATACTTTTGCATAGAAGGAGATTGTGAAACCATTTTGGAAAAACCACCGCTAGTACAACTGACTGAGATTCTAACCCTGTCCTCCTGATCACCAACAACCCAGTCTGTTGTGAGTGTGACACATTAAACCCTGTAACCACTGGATCTCAAAGTAAACTAAGAAAAAAGAGGGAAAAACTACCTGACTGCCTCGGCGGCTGGCTTATCGTCACTAGCCGTTTCCAGCATATTGTTCTCTTGGGGGAAAAGCTACCTATTTGTTACTATTATTATACTTGTCTTTTCACCTTAAATATTATAATGAAAAATAGCCTACATTTTGTTTATCTTATAGTTTTGAGTTAATGCTACTTTAGATCTAACTTTATGTGAACATATGTCTACAGCTCTTATTAATTAATAATTATTCAAGACACAATTTTTTTGTTCCGTGAGTAGCCAAAATATCCAATAGGCCTATGTGTACACACAGAGTGTCTTGCTATTGGGATCTTCATTGGCATAGGCCTACCTTTGCCATTCTAAAAATATATGAGCCAAAACAGACCTTCACTTGGTAGATATAAAAATATCAGGTATGTATTTAAAGGGTCTTAGCCCTTACTTAACTCTATGGAACTAGGAACTTCAAAGCTCATTGTTGTACCTACTGAAGTATGACACCTCTCTCTATCTTGAGATAGTTTTATCCATTCCACCTCATTACAACCTATCTCTTTCAGATTCATTCTAAAATAGCCTACATTTGTATCTCTTATAGTTTTGAGTTAATGCTACTTTAGATCTAACTTTATGCGAACATATGTCTACAGCTCTTATTAATTAATAATTAATCAAGACGCCATTTTTTTGGTTTCGTGAGTAGCCAAAATATCCAATAGGCCTATGTGTACACACAGTGTGTCTTGCTTTTGGAATCTTCATTGGCATAGGCCTACCTTTGCCATTCTAAAAATATATGAGCCAAATCAGACCCTCACTTGGTAGATATAAAAATATCAGGTATGTATTTAAAGTGTCTTAGCCCTTACTTAACTCTATGGAACTAGGAACTTCAAAGTTCATTGTTGTACCTACTGAAGTATGACACCTCTCCCTATCTTGAGATAGTTTTATCCATTCCACCTCATTACAACCTATCTCTTTCAGATTCATTCTAATGTTATCCTTTCATCCTAGTATTATTTAACTTGGTAAGCTTATAATAAAACTCAATTTTATCCTAGAATTCTTTATGACCAAGTTTTATTTGTAACATAATATTATTTTGACTTGTAGGTATGTGACTTACCTGTCCGTGCAGCAAGATTTGTGCCCCGCAAGAACTGGATTGTGACGGGCTCGGATGACATGACAGTCCGTGTGTTCAACTACAACACACTTGAGCGGATCCACTCGTTTGAGGCTCATTCAGACTATGTCCGCTGTATTGTGGTGCATCCCACTCAGCCATATCTTCTTACAAGCAGTGGTAAGGAAGTTGGCGAGTAGGGACGGACTAATATTAGTAATTGTTAGGCCTAGAAAATAGCCTACATTTGTATCTCTTATAGTTTTGAGTTAATGCTACTTTAGATCTAACTTTATGCGAACATATGTCTACAGCTCTTATTAATTAATAATTAATCAAGACGCCATTTTTTTGGTTTCGTGAGTAGCCAAAATATCCAATAGGCCTATGTGTACACACAGTGTGTCTTGCTTTTGGAATCTTCATTGGCATAGGCCTACCTTTGCCATTCTAAAAATATATGAGCCAAATCAGACCCTCACTTGGTAGATATAAAAATATCAGGTATGTATTTAAAGTGTCTTAGCCCTTACTTAACTCTATGGAACTAGGAACTTCAAAGTTCATTGTTGTACCTACTGAAGTATGACACCTCTCCCTATCTTGAGATAGTTTTATCCATTCCACCTCATTACAACCTATCTCTTTCAGATTCATTCTAATGTTATCCTTTCATCCTAGTATTATTTAACTTGGTAAGCTTATAATAAAACTCAATTTTATCCTAGAATTCTTTATGACCAAGTTTTATTTGTAACATAATATTATTTTGACTTGTAGGTATGTGACTTACCTGTCCGTGCAGCAAGATTTGTGCCCCGCAAGAACTGGATTGTGACGGGCTCGGATGACATGACAGTCCGTGTGTTCAACTACAACACACTTGAGCGGATCCACTCGTTTGAGGCTCATTCAGACTATGTCCGCTGTATTGTGGTGCATCCCACTCAGCCATATCTTCTTACAAGCAGTGGTAAGGAAGTTGGCGAGTAGGGACGGACTAATATTAGTAATTGTTAGGCCTAGTAATCATTTCTTTTTTTGTTGCATCAGAACTTAATACCTGTTTATGATATCCATTTGATTGCATAAAGTAGGTAGGTATTAGGAAGGTAAAAATTTTGAGGAGATTGAACCACTTTTTCTGTAGGGTGAGATGGGATAAAACACATGTGATTTATCTATTTCATTCTCTCACTAATGCAGGTGCATTTACTCTTAAGTTATCACACTACTCTCCAACTCATTAGATGGTGATATTCATACTTTTTTTTATATATAGAATTATCATTACACTTGCATTTAGTTATTCAAGAGTTTAATGAACTCCGGTTTATTAATATCCCACCATTATTTGCAGCATTTTACTTCTTGAGAGTTATAACCATTTAAAATGTCTATGTTTGTGTGTGAAGTAAAAATATAATTTTTAAGTCAAAACTTTAATGGTATAATTTGTCACTCATATACTAAAATCATTTCTCGTGCACATCAATGGTTCCCAGCCTATGGGGTGTGGAACAATTCAGAAATAACATTAAAAATCAGATTAAATTTGAAGATATTTTGTATTTAATTATTTTTCCAAATAGGGCCTAGTTAAGTACTTAATTGTTTTGTGCGGTGTTGGCAACACCGCCTACCAGTTGTAATAAATTCGGTGAACAGCCAAAAGTATGCATGTACATGTTTATTTTAAAGCCCACAAGCCTCCATTCTTGAGCTCTCATAACATTTTTTAGACGAATATTATGAACATTCACCAACAACAGTTAAATGTTACATGTAGAAATATACACAATAAATTGGAAAATCTCAAATGTTTTGGCTGCACCTTTGGCAAATGTCCTTTATTCATATTGGCAATCTTAATTACGGATGCTCTTTTACATTGTGAAAAACAAATAAAGAATATTATAGATCCTCATGGAGCCTCAGATGACCGGCGGAGCCCAAGGGCTCCCGGACCACAGTTTGCAAAACGCTGCCCAAAGCTACCAATTCAACCACTTGCCAAACCATAGAATATTCAACTCTGACTCTCATAAAAACTAAACAATGTTGTCAACCTAAAGTAGAAAGCGATTTCTGGTGCACTCTGTCAAAACATTAGACCCAATATTCAAGAAATGATGAAAACAAAACAGTGGCCACCATCCTAGTAATTTTTATTTTTCATAGAATTATGTATAAAACAAAGTAGTGGATGGAAAACATAAAAAAAGTTTTTTAAAAAGAAATATCCCAAAAAAATAAAGGGAGGGGGGAATTTGATCATCTTACAAGGGTGGTGTCAGTTTAAAAAGGTTGGAAACCACTGCTGTACATTGTAGGCCTATAAGCCATATAGATGTTCCTTTTATTTTCAGTAAATTAATGTGGTGATCCCAAGCTGAACAAAGCATTCCAACATTGTCCTTTGTTTGATATCCTTTACCTTGATTGGCTGGAATATTCCACTTGACAAGAAAACTACAAACTTGACCATAACTTTCACAAAATAAATTATAATAAATATTATGAGATATATCATTTTAGAAAACATTCAAAATAATAATAAAGTAAGGAGCAGTAATGATTATGGTTAAGACTTAGATAAAAACTTAAGATTAGCAATATAAAGTGAAATGATATAATACACTGATGAATTAATAAAATCATAAACAAATAAAAAAAACAAAATAAGATTACATAACTTCTCAACCACCCTTACATAACTATCCATAACTGTTCTAGTAGTAACCCGCCTCAGTGGCGTAGTTGGCTAACGAGCTTGTCGTGTTGAGCTCTACTGCTGAGGACGGGGAGATCGAGGTTCGAATCTCGGTCAGGTGAACTGGGGGTGGTTTTCCCTAAATGTTTTTCCACTCTCCCTCCACGCAAGTGCGGGTTCACTTCCACTAATTAAACCTCCCCAAATCCTAATCCATTAGAGTAATTAGTACTTAAAGCGTATAACCCGAACGGGTAGTAAGACGCGGTGCTAAATATTTATATATATATAACTGTTCTAGTAAAAAGGATAAATAGGTCAAATTCGCTTAAACCGGTCCCAAAACCCATCTCATCACTAACATTATTAAAAAGTACAATCCCAACATTGATTTTTCCACCAATAATACAATAAAGAAAAATCTCAGCAATAGCAATTTAAACAAAAATGATAAATATAATAAAAAAGGTATTTACAAACTTAAGGTGCGGCAGAAGGGGGCGCAAGTATTTTTACAGTTTTTATAGAATATACTTCTTTTGGCAAAAATTAATCAAATATTTCTCCAGTAGCAACATAGAGTTTAGTTTTCTGTACATGTTAATATCAACAGCTCTTGAATATCTATCAAAGGTCTCCTGGAAATTTATCAAAACTTTTTAAATAAAGAGAAAAAGTATTGACAAAATTCCAGGACACTCTTGACAGATATTCAAGAGTTGTTGATATTAGCATGTGCAGGAAACTAAACTCTATGTTGCTACTGGAGAAATATTTTATCTATTATGCTGTAAAAACTGTAAAATTACTTGCGCTCCCTTCTGCCTTAAGTGTGAATGTAATAGTATCTACATTGGAAAGACTGGCAGAAACTTTTAAGTCCGTTAAAAAGAAAATATTTTAGATTTCATACACAACAGAACCCAATCAAAATTTGCAAATCATTTAAAAAATGCCAACCATCAACCCCTTCACATTTCTCACAAAGGCACAAAATTAAACACTGCCGAAATGTTTTTCATACAAGCAGTTTTATTCCAAAATAAATCAAGCATTAATGAACAATTACAACAATCCAACCAAATTCTTGTAAACTCATTAACACATCTACCTAAGAATATTAAAGTCCTGTAACCTTTGGTATCCTGCTCTTCCCTCCAGCGTAGTCAATGACCCGATCAAGCCAGAGTCGAGAAGATTAGTTTACCAGTCCCTAGATTTTTTGTCCTTTCATTAATCTATCCATCCTTGTTTTACTCATTATTTCACATTCATTGTTTCAATAGCTATTTCCCTACCATCAATTTACACCGCGATCATGTAAACTCTCGTTACCATGGCGCTATTTCATTAGTCTTTTGTTTTCCCACATATTTGTCTTTTTAAGCCACACCCTAATTAGTCTCATTCTATCAGTCGCAACATCAACTTTTGTTCCTGCACAACGACTTTGGTAAGTTTGTTTGATTACCTATTTGGGGTTTTTTCAAGTTTTGGATAACGTTATTTGTTTGTTCTTCACTCTCTGCAGTCTTCTTAAAAGTTTTTAATTTAATTTTACAGTGGCCATGAATATGGTATTTTCGTACCAAAACATGTCGGCAAGAATTGAATTGGCTTTCTTTAAAACACCGATTACCTTCTAAAGGAGTAATGGGACTAAACAAGAATAAGACTTAGGGCCAGTTTCATAGTCAAATTTAGTACGCCTCAAGTGCGGCGCTACACTAAGTACAAAACGACACCTACCTAAACCAGAATGGAATGGGCCGTTCTCGCATAGGAAACTGGCCCATTCCATTCTGGTTTTGGTAGGTGTCGTTTTGTACTTAGTGTAGCGCCGCACTTGAGGCGTACTAAATTTGACTATGAAACTGGCCCTTAGATGCTATACTTAAACTTATATTAATTACCAGTTTTTAATCACAGTCCAAGATCTTTCAATCACATTATTTTGTATCACTTTTAAAGACGCTATACCTATGAGGATAATTGTATTTAACTATTTAACATCAGTGTTTTAATGTAAACTATGTGTTATCCTCACTTTTTGTTCTAGGTGTTTTAATTAAATTTTAATATTTTCTATATGTTATAATTTCTTGACTTTTCGTCAATGTATGGTCTAATAATTGTTGTTGATGATTTTATTGATACATTTTTAATTTTATCATGACATATTTATGCTTGTTGAAAGCACAGCTTAGCCGGGTTTTTTTAACATTAAAGTATATCAATTTCAACTTTTTAATAATTTTTAACATTTATTATTATTATTATTATTATTATTATTATTATTATTATTAGCACCGCGTCTTACTACCCATTCAGGTTATACGCACTTATGCTAATGTGTAATGGAAGGGTGATTGTGATATGAAACGGAGGACCTACAGTTTAACGTGGAATCCGAACCACGATGGTGGCCTGGCATTCCCCACATTCACAAGATGTCTTGTCAGAGGTGAAGGAAGGGTTTGGTAATCAGATAAATTTATGCTGGTACCGGGGATTGAATTTTATTAATTATATTAAATTATATCCTTTCACCTTATATTGCTAATCTTAAGTTTTTATCTAAGTCTTAACCATAATTATGAGACATTGCAATCTGCTGCTTGTAATTTGGTAGGCTGACGAGAGGCATGTTGATGGTATATGCAAGATGAAATTCTTATAAGACATGATTCCCAATTAAGGAATATATCCTAGCATTACCGTGTATCTTCGATTGTAAGATGCACTTTAATTTTTCGGTACGGCCAACAGAAAATAATCAAAAAAGCTATCTTATAAATCTTATTTATCAGTAGCTGGTATCACTTCCTTCTGAAACAATATGAGTCTGATTCTCCTGAGTCGTTGATATCTGCATCTGAATCTTTATCAGAGTCTACTTCATCTTCAGAGTCTGATTCTTCTGGGCCAAAGTGCAAACCACAGGAAAAATCGAAAAGAACTGTGACTCTAAGAAGCCATCGATTCTAAGACGCAGCTCTTTTTTATAGGTGTTTAAATTGCATAAGAAGTATGTCTTAGAATCAAAGATATACAGTATTTGTTTGAATTTAATTTATCATTATAATAAAAAGGAATCCTTAATCTGTACAAAATTTTAGGGTATAGATTTTTGTGTTATTTGTTCCTTTTATATGTTCTTATCTACATGTCCTTTCATTTTTTACCAGTTTCCTTTCTCTCCCTTTTGTGTTTTTTGTTTGCTCTATAAATAAGTTGCATTGCACATTTCACACTTCTCCTTAACGAGTTCCAATAGAATGAAACCTATGTCGGGGGATTGGGCGATAATGATTTATTTTCTTCAAGAAGCAGCCATTACCTCTTTGTCCAATAACAGTAATTTAAAGTGTGAACTGTTCTTCTTTTCATTGTAAAAAACATATTTTATTCGTTCCTTGGATATGTCTCAATCCACCTTTCCTATACCGTCTTCCAATTCCAAGGTTAATTATTTATATTCAAAATACTGGATAAACGATTGTTGTTATGGTGTAAATGTTATTTCTTAGATGACATGTTGATCAAGCTGTGGAACTGGGAGAAGCAGTGGTCCTGTCAGCAAGTGTTTGAAGGACACACACATTATGTTATGCAGATTGTCGTCAACCCTAAAGACAACAACACATTTGCGAGCGCCTCACTTGACCGTACTGTCAAGGTAAACCAAATGTTTTTCCTCACAGATATTAAATGACTTAAAATAACATATATTTATTGATTTAATACCTTTGAATTTACAAGTGAAATGTAGAGCAGATAAATTTGTTTTGGACCATATGTATTAGCTCATCTATTACACTTGTATGCATAAATGACACTATATTAGTTAGTTAAATATGATCACCTAAAACATTAAATCACTTTATATTTCAACCTAAAGCTTGAACGCTTGATTGTATCTCAATTAAATAATCTAACACCGTGCATCAATCTCATAATCAACCCTATTATTATTATTATTATTAGCACCGCATCTTACTACCCGTTCGGGTTATACGTACTTACGCTAATGTGTAATGGTGGGGTGATAATGAGATGAAATGGAGGACCTACAGTTTAACGTGGGATCCGAACCACGGTGGAGGCCTGGCATTCCCCACATTCACAAGATGTCTTGTCAGAGGTTAAGGAAGGGTTTGGTAATCAGATAAATCTGTGCCGGGACCGAGGATTGAACCCCGGCCGCCAGCACAGAAGTCTGACACCTTACCCCTAGACCGCCAGGTCACCAATCAACTCTAATTAACCATACTTTGTTTCAAACCAAACTCTAGTGCAACTGCGAGGAGAAGTTGGACTAATTAGAAATGTCGACTAACCGTGGGGCCGATGTTTTGATGACTGACTAGGCACAAAATTAATACATATTTACCCAAATGGGTAGTAAGACATGGTGCTAAAAAAATCATGACTTTTTACCAGGTATTGGGTGTTCATTAACTGTATCAATAGGTTTAATACCAATCGAGCTACACAAAATTCATGAAAAACTAATTTAGAGAGTGAGTGATAAAAATATGGCTAAACTGTTCATTTAAAAAATTCTTTAATATATTTGGTATTCCTGAAGCTAAGTGTATTAAGCATGATGCAATAAATATGTCCTTAACATACAATTCGACTTTGATTAGAAAAAACGGCTACTTGACCATTGTGCGTGCGTTTGATTTCCAGCATGGCTGAAAAATGTACCATTGATGAAATTGATGAAACTGGGTATATACATTGATGAAATAACGACTGGGTGTTTTGTCCTATATTTAAGCTGTAAGTCATGTGCTGATATAATCAAAATGTTCAAAATGTACACTTTAAATACCCCAAATAAAAAAAATATTAATTTATTTTATTGTATCATCTTAAGTCTTAGCATAAATTAACTTTGACTAAACTAGTATTAAAATTAATAGAGGTTAATGAACTTTAGTTAACCTGACTGCATATAATTTAACTTTATTTTAAAACTTTAATCAATAAAATAGTCTATTCTGCTACAGCGATGATAAAAAAATACTTTTGACTTAAAAAACACCTTATTTCACATAATAATTGCCTGTTTACATTATAGTGTGTTAGTAATGGTTCAATTAAAACATACAGTGCAGTTATTTAAAATGTGTACATCTCATCTTGTTTCATAATATTTTATATAGGGTTGGGTCGAATCCTCTATTTTACGGCCTTGTTTCTCCAATTTATCTTCAAATCTCGTATTTAAATCCAAATCTTGGAATAATTATGAATATAAGAGAAAAAATAATATGATAATCTTTTTTTTTTTACATCCATTACTGTTTCCAGCCTGTGGCCTGGATACCTTTTTATTCAAACCATATATTTATTTTTTTGCACTACTGGTTTGCTAGGCCTGTTGAAGCTTTATATGCCATATAATCTAACTTAAGTTTAGAACAGGTACAACATCCAGTCCCTGGCTGTTAATTCATCACTATATAAGGATAAACCCACATGTCAGCAATGATAAATCTTTTGACCATACCAGGAATCGAATCAGGGACCCTTAGTTCAGTAGGCAGACACACTACCGACTGAGCTAAGGTGTCGAATTAAATATAATCTAATATAAAATACAAATGGTTGTTAAATGTTAACATTATTTCTTATAATCCATTCAATACAACACTCATACATCATTTGTGTATTAAATTACTGGTATGTGGCCTGGTTGTTAAGTTCATCATATAATTATAATAGGTTCTGAACCACCAATAGCAATATTAAAGCTCTAGAATAAATTTCACATGAATAATTGAAAAAAACGAACAAAAAAACAAGGATTTCAATCTCAGACCCAAAAATTTTTCGACTACAAACATCTTTTGGTTACTTAAATATCCCTAAGGATTCGAGGGCCCATTTCTAATTGATAGCTAATCATATACACCTAGGGACACCGAAATATTGCAAAATATTGCAAGACATATTTTTTATGAACTTAGAACCTCTTCAAATAGGGCCATTAAGTGGCGCTTCTGAGAAGCACTTTTGTTCGCAGGACCTCTTCAGACAGGGCCACTAAGCGGCACTTCCGAGAAGCATTTCCATTTGCAGGACCCCTTCAGACAGGGACACTTAGCAACACTTCTTAGAAGCGCTTCAACAGCACCACCCACAATTGTTGGTGGCGCTGCAAATGCACCTTTTAAATCCTACTTACACTAGCTATTTTTATGAGTAGAATACAATCTTCAAGTGAACATGAAATAATATCTACTTTTAGTGATGCTACTCATACAAAGAAAGGCTTAGAAAATAGAAAAGATTCATAATCCACTCATTGATTTTGGAAAACCAAAGTGGGGGGCTGTTTCATACCTTATTTTATCTACAAAATGTTGAGGAAAAGATTTTTTTTTCTAATATTTTCACATGTTTAAAAACTCATTTCAAGATGGCCGCCAATCCACCACATGAAAGACTCGCTTTTGACACTGAGGGAATGAAAAATTCAGTATTTTTTAATTTTATATTCTTTACTGTACACACAAAATATAAGTTAACATACAATCATATTAGTTCATTATATAGTAAAAGTATAAAATGCCTTGGAAGTTTTTCCTCGGCAATTTCTTGTCTCAAAAGATTCACTAACAAAAATTGTGATAACATAAGCATCCTTGTTCACTTTCAAGTAGAGACTGAGGGTATTGTATAGGGAGTTGGTGCCAACAGCCATGAGCTAGCAGCACTTCTCTCATTCCATATACCTGCCACTAAAACAGTGGCTTAGCTGCAGTCCCATGGGGAAACTTCTAATTTGATTTATGGTTTTCTGATGAGCAGCACCACTATTGTTGGTTGCCATCAGCGGCGAAGCCAACTACTCATACTGGAGGAAGGGTCACTGTTCTATGACTATGTGTGAAACCCCCAATCTATTAGCATTTGAAAACGGAAGAGCTTCACAAAAGTGCTGTTGAGTGGCCTTATATAAAGGGGCTATTTTACTTAACACATTAAGATTAATATCAAAATATTTGTAAAGCTCATTATAGATTTTTTAATGTACTATATACTTGTGAAATAAAAATAAATAAAATCTTTTCACAAAATTGATTAATTGGTCTTTTATATGCAAATAATAGTAAATTTCGTTGATTTTATTCAAAAATAACAATATCTAATTTACACACATTTTTACTTAGTAGTAGGCAACGTTGTTCTTTACCTGAAATTGCAAAAATAAATAGTATCAACTGGATTGTTATAATTTTCTTCACTAATATTCCCATAGCAAATCAAAATTTCAAATCTAGAATATTTATTTCCCTTCACCAAAGTCTATTGTTAAAGAAGAAGTAAATTGTGTGTTTGGTCTGGCTATTATGACAGTCAAATTGTGACCAAAGGCAAATATTAAGAATTTATGAATTTAAAATTGAAACATTTTTTCCATCCATCCATCCACTTGTTTTGTTTTTACCAGTTTTAACACCGAAATCTAATCACTTATTTTCCACAAATCAGAGTCTCTCTACCTATACCCTTTATGTTTAAAGCTAACCAAAGTTACTTTGATGATTGATAATTTTGACATTCACTAGAAAATGTCTTATTAACTTGTTCTTTGTCTTAGGTGTGGCAGCTTGGTTCCTCCACCCCTAATTTCACCCTTGAGGGCCACGAGAAGGGGGTAAACTGTGTTGACTACTATCATGGAGGTGACAAACCTTACCTCATCTCTGGGGCTGATGACAGACTGGTAAAGATTTGGGACTACCAGAACAAGACCTGTGTGCAGACTCTTGAGGGACACGCCCAGAACATCTCAGCTGTCTGCTTCCACCCTGAGCTTCCCATTGTACTGACTGGCTCAGAGGATGGTACCGTGC
Organism: Timema californicum; assembly: GCA_902141385.1. NCBI lineage: Eukaryota > Metazoa > Arthropoda > Insecta > Phasmatodea > Timematidae > Timema > Timema californicum. Next base: position 26,202 of record CABFOW010000691.1, read on the forward strand.
GCATCTGGCATGCTGGCACATACCGGCTGGAGTCTTCCCTCAATTATGGTCTAGAACGTGTGTGGACAATAGCTTGCATGCGTGGTTCCAACAATGTATCGTTGGGTTATGATGAGGGAAGCATCATGGTCAAAGTGGGTAGAGAGGAACCCGCGGTCTCCATGGATGTGAACGGTGGGAAGATCATCTGGGCACGTCATTCTGAGGTTCAGCAGGCTAACCTCAAGGCCATGAATGAGGGTGCGGAGATCAAGGATGGGGAGAGACTGCCATTGGCCGTCAAGGATATGGGAAGCTGTGATATTTATCCTCAAACCATCGCACATAATCCAAATGGAAGGTAGGAACAAAAAACATTTTAGAGACTAAAAGAACACATCTACAATCTAACTACTCTTTTTTGGACTAGTAAAGATTGTATGCAGATTTACCTAAGTTATGCTGGAGTAGAAATTGTGTAGATAAAACATTATTAAATACAAAAACGTATTTTTAAAGACTATCTTTAATTTTTACAGGCAATTTCGTCAGATTCAGAGATTAATGTGTTGCTCTTGGTTGGATTGCAAGTTTGACTGCTAACAGTTAATTTTATTCTCTTATTACATATTTTTTTACATACTGTTTACATTACTTCTTTCCCGCCTGTGGCCTGGGTTAGTTTTTTTTATTCAAGGCATATATTTTCCACTTCCAGCTTGCTAGGCCTGTTGTAACCTCATATGCCTTATAATCTAACTTAAGACCAGGACAGGCACATCATCCAGTCCCCAGATGTTAATTTATCACTGTGAAAGGGTAAACCCACATTACACCAATGATAAATTTTTGGCCATGCTGGAAATCGAAACCGGGACCCCTAGCTCAGTTGGCAGGCATGCTGCCGACTGAGCTAAGGTTTCAGATTTGTGATTAACTATTTTATTACTAAAAATATGAATATGTTTGTGTTTATAATTTAGTTATGGATCTATTTTAAAATTTTAATTTGATGTATTTCTAATGTATTTATTCTGATGTATTTATTAATCTGTAGTACTTTATGCTATATTACTTTACAAATTCGATTCGAAGTTAAAAATGCATTATCTAAAACATGAGTCATCTCTATAAATGTATATATCATTATCTCAATATGGTTTACACAATATGGGGTCTCACAGGAATTTAGCAATTATGTTACTATTTGAACTTTAAGATTTTCTGGTGAGTGTTCAAACTATGTCCTCCTAACCTCCTTTTAGTAATAAGTTTTAAGAGATACATACATCCCACACCTTCTGGTTCAACCGTTTGATGTTGACAAATATATGTTTTTCACCAGGTTTGTGGTTGTGTGTGGGGATGGAGAGTATATAATCTACACTGCAATGGCTCTGCGCAACAAAGCATATGGATCTGCGCAAGAATTTGTTTGGGCGCAGGATTCATCAGAATATGCCACTCGTGAGGGCTCCTCTACCATCAAGGTATTCAAGAACTTCAAAGAAAAAAAAGCATTCAAACCAGAGTTTGGGGCAGAAGGTTTGTTTATATTAAATCATGAGTTAATCTCAAAAATTATATGAAATACTTATTTGTATTTGTTTGAATTTAAGATCAACTACTAACAAATAATACAAACATATTGTGTGTTGGATATTAATTTTGACAATTCGATAAGTTTTAATAAAATGTTTTCTCAGACATCGATATATTGCAAGAATCGAATATATTTCTTGTTTTCTACACTAAGATAATAGATATATAAGAAAATAATAATAAAACATACTCAGGCATTATTGAGTTCACTATTTCCAATGTATGTTTAATTGTCAAGCATTTTGTTTTAGTCTTTATTAAAAATATTTCTTTGTATTTTAATTTTTGCCTTATTATTAAATAAATTATAATCCTTCACTGATGATTAAAGTTGATCAAAAAATAATTAGACCTAATCTTTTTATTTCACATGCTTTTTTAGAAATTTAACTCATTCTAACTACACTTTTAAAAATAACTATAAGACACTCAAATTTTGATTGATTTGACTTTTAAGCAATAATATGATTCTAGATTTTTTAATTTGGCTGGATTTTAACCTGAATTCTGCAAGGGGTGACTGTGGTTGATTTAAATTTAAAACATGATTGAAGTAAATATTAATCAACATTTTAGGCCTATTTGTAAATCATTAAAATTTCTAACAATTTGCTAGGATTCGTATTCGAGATTCGAAAATAAAATAAAGATTCAGATTCAAGAAATAGTGGATTCGACCCATCTCTATTTTATACACACACACAAAGTATGTGAACGTTGAAATGTCAAAGTCGAAAGTAAAATCTTCTTTGTTTCAAGAGCCAGATATTTTTTTAAATAACTAAGAAGAAAGGAAAACAACATGGGTAATTATATTTTGTAAATTGTATATAAGTCATTAACTGTTTCAGGAATCTTTGGTGGGTTTATGCTGGGTGTGAGGTCAGTAACAGGATTGGCATTCTACGACTGGGAGCTACTGGAGCTTGTAAGACGTATTGAGATCCAGCCTCGCCACGTATTTTGGTCGGAAAGTGGGGAACTGGTATGCCTCGCCACAGATGACAGTTACTACATCCTGCGATATGACTCCAGTATTGTTGCCCGTGCCCAGGAGACCAAAGAGGGCATGACTGAGGATGGTGTGGAGGATGCTTTCATCGTGAGTTGGATTTAAACTTTATTATTACAGTTCAGAATATTTTTTAAAAGTTTTTTTTTGTTCGTGTTAATTAACATTGTTGTGACTATATTACATTAAGATTTAGTTTATAAAAATAGGTCTATTTGAATACTTTTTATCAAATCCAAATCTTATTTTGCCTACAATTCTTGAATCCAAATCTTAAAAAAGCATGTTACGCATGATTTGTCAACTTTCTTATATTGGTATGATTTTATTTATCTTTAATTTTGATAATATTAGCATTACTGTTTTAGTTACTGAGTAAAATACAAATTGTTACTAAGTTAATTATAACATTTTTGTAAAGTGAATTCACATTCAGTTAGGTTGTAAATTAATAACCTGAAGTCTCTTTGTTTTTCTTATAATCATGTTGAGCTAGAGCAATGAAAATTCATGTTCAAAAGATTATATTAAAATGTTTTATTGATTATTTGAATATTAATACTTGATAAAGTTAACCATTCGATAATTTACTTTAAACTGTATAGCAAAGAATATGAATGCAGTGGCTGACTACTCTAACAATTGCAATGGTCAAAATACATACGTTGATTTAGAATAGAGCATTGGGATGAATCGTGGTTTAAATTAGGAGAGATAGCCAGCACACTTACCTTGGTGATACTGGAGTAGAATCATTATTAGCACCGCGTATTACCACCCGTTCGGGTTATACGCACTTACGCTAATGTGTAATGGTAGGGTGATTGTGAGATAAAATGGAGGACCTAGAGCTTAACGTGGAATCCGAACCACGGTGGAGGCCTGGCATTCCCCACATTCACAAGATGTCTTGTCAGAGGTGACGGAAGGGTTTGGTAATACTGGAGTAGAAATTGTTTATGATAGAACACTAAAAAATACACAAACACATTTTTAAGGATAAGCTTTCACTGTCACAGACAGCTTCATCAGGTCAGGAGAGTATAATGATGCTCTTGGTTGAACTTCAGGTGAAAGATTGTCCTTAAAAATGTGTTTGTGTGTTTTTTAATAATAATAATAATAATAATAATATTTAGCACCGCGTCTTACTACCCGTTCGGGTTATACGCTTTTAAGTACTAATTACTCTAATGGATTAGGAATTGGGGAGGTTGAATTAGAGGAAGTGAACCCGCATTTGCGTGGAAGGAGAGCGGAAAACCATTTAGGAAAAACCACCCCCAGTTCACCCGACCGAGATTAGAACCTCGATCTCCCTGTCCTCAGCAGTTGAGCTCAACACTACTAGCGCGTTAGCCAACTACGCCACCGAGGTGGGTGTGTGTTTTTTAGTGTTCTAGCTAAACAATTTCTACTCCAGTATCACCAAGGTAAGTGTACTGGCTGTCCCTCCTAATTTAAACCATAAGTTGGTTTAGAAATACAGTAAATGAGTTGTTTTTTTGTATGATTGTGTTGCGCAGTTTCTAGGTGAGATCCATGAAACAGTGAAGACAGGCCTATGGGTTGGCGACTGTTTCATCTACACCAATGGCGTGAACCGCATTAACTACTATGTGGGTGGTGAGATTGTGACCATCTCCCATTTGGACCGCACCATGTACCTGTTGGGGTATGTTCCCCGAGACAACCGGCTTTACTTGGGAGACAAGGAGCTCAACATAGTTTCATACTGCCTGCTGCTGTCTGTGTTAGAATATCAGACTGCGGTCATGAGGGGAGACTTTGAAACGGCAGACAAGGTGCTGCCAACCATACCTCGCTCACAGCGCACCAGAGTCGCACACTTCCTGGAGAAACAGGTAATATTGTGTTTATTTCAGTCCCTTTTTCCTGTAACTTCTTCCATGTGCTGTATTCTTATTTAACTAATAAATACACTAGTTAAAAATGATAAAATAACCAAACATTAAATTTTTTTTAAATATATATATTTAACATATTTTAAAAGCTCTACCCTACATATTGCAAATTGCAGATACACAGAAAAGTAAAATTTTAAGGGAGAAATATATATTGATCGATGGCACTTGTGATCCTAGGAGATGAGAGCCCTAACAATTTTTCATTGGGAGAAGCCATAGGAGCATATTGGGATTTTTAAACTGTTGAATATTATAAGTTATGTCATTTAACTAGATTTCAACCACAAGATCCAACCACACCTGATGTAAAGTATTTTAATATTTATTAGTATCCAAAATATTCTCAATGTTTTGAATCCACTATTTTACAGATCTGAATTAGCTTAAATGTTGACCTAAATCATCAAGGGCAGCATTTATGATAACTATAAGTACTCGATGATATCACACATCCAACACAGACTCAAACTTTAAACTATGAGTGATGAATAGTCCAGATCGTCAGAAATATCTAGGAAAGGGAAAGCATACATGCACTAAGCCAAAAGTCCCGGGCACATTTACCATGTCCATGTGTAACTTTTTAACTATGTTTAAATTAATTCCTGTGATCATTTGTTGGCTTTGATATTTTCCTTAAGAATATGCAAAGTCCATTTTTTTTAATAATAATAATAATATTTAGCACCGCGTCTTACTACCCGTTCGGGTTATACGCTTTAAGTACTAATTACTCTAATGGATTAGGAATTGGGAATGTTGAATTAGAGGAAGTGAACCCGCATTTGCGTGGAGGCAGAGTAGAAAACCATTTTAGGAAAAACCACCCCCAGTTCACCCGACCGAGATTCGAACCTCGATCTCCCCGTCCTCAGCATTCGAGCTCAACACGACAAGCACATTAGCCAACTACGCCACCGAGGCGGGTTTTTTAATAAAATGGAGCTCGAATCGAATATATAAAATATTCTGGAAGCCAAAACAAAGTTCAAATATCATCTCCAACCCCATTTTCATTTATTTTTTTTACTACAAGGAAGCTACACAATAAAAATATTTAAGCTAAAATACTCAATTATTCATATTCATTCCAGGCCATTCTGAGCTGCTACATATTACAAATTAAAATTCTTATGAAAAATCTAACGTAATTGAATTGCAAATTGTGGTAATAACTTGATTTATCAGCTTAAGACGAATCATTTCAAATAATAGTGTTATAAAATATTTTCCTTGTGAGCTTAGTTTATTATTATTGTTAGCACCACATCTTACTACCCGTTCGGGTTATACACACTTACGCTAATGTGTAATGGTAGGGTGATTGTGAGATGAAATGGAGGAACTACAGTTTAACATGGAATCCAAACCACGGTGGAGGCCTGGCATTCCCAGTTTAGTTTATAAATTTATATAAATAAGCACAATATGATATATTTTCAAGCATAGAACAATATGAAATAAAAAAAATTATCTAGGTTTGACTCAGATTGAAAAAGTGGACTTTGCACACCATATTGACCCTCTAAAGAAATGTATAAACATTTGTTAGAGCTTCTTAATGTAACTATATGCTAAACCATATTATGAATGTATCGGCTCTAGGGATTTAAACAACAAGCTCTCGCAGTATCCACGGATCCGGAGCACAGGTTTGACCTGGCCCTTCATCTAGGAGAGCTGAAGATTGCACATCAATTGGCAGGGGAAGCAGCATCACAGCAGAAGTGGCGGCAGCTTGCGGAACTTGCCACTTCCAAGGGGCAGTTAGAACTAGCCCAGGAGTGTCTCCATAATGCCCAAGATTATGGGGGGCTTTTGCTCCTTGCCACAGCATCAGGTAAGGTTACAGCCACATATGGTTCTCACAAAACATTGACTCAAACTAATAAAACATTGGGTTTATATAACTACTTTATTGTAAGTTTTAACATTTATATATCGCCTCTGTGGTCTAGTGGTAAGAGTTCCTGTCTACAGATCCAGAGGTCCTGGGTCTGATTCCTGGCGCTTCAGACTTTCTCTTAAGCAGTGGGTTTGGAATGGGGCTAACTTAGCCCCTTGAGAACAAATGAGTAGCTACTTGAATGAAAAAGTAGCAGCTCTGTTAAAGAAAACAGATAAATGGCAGTAGTGTATGTTGCTGACCATATGACCTATCCACAGAAGTTTGCACTATCTTCACCAACAAATGGCGGCTTCTCGGTTGGTATGGCCCAATTGCAGACTGATGCCATAGTCCATTTTTTTTCATTAGTGCAAAGAAAAGTTACTTTGTAAGTCCCTTGTATGATAAAAATATTTATAAATATTCTGAATACAAAATTATTCTTTCCCGCCTTTCGAAGATAATTATTACTTTACATATAGATTCCTTATATTTATTATTTCCTCCTCCTCATCATCATGAACAGCTTCTAGCCACTGGTTGGGTCTCTTTGAAACATAAGCCTTTCTAACGTATCCTTTCTCCCAACCACCTCTCCTCTTCCACATTGACCCAGTTTTCTCCTCTTTCCTCCAAACTTCTCTGCACTCCCTTCATCCAGCTGTACCTTGGTCTTCCTCTTGGCGTCCTGAAAGCCCCCTCCCCCTCCTAAACCCC
>CABFOW010000691.1:33363-60395 GCA_902141385.1 Timema californicum
CCCCCCCCTCCCAATTTAAATGTCCAACATCTGCTTTTTTATCCTCTCCTCCACCTTAGTTGTGCCTTCTCTATCTTGTCCCAGCTCCTCTTTAACTACCGTATTCCTCTCACCCTTTCATTTCTCATCCTATCCGTTCTTGTCACACCCATAATACTACTCAAAAATTTAATTTCATAGGTTTGAATTCCGATTTTTATCCTGCTCCTTCGTTACCCACCTTTCCACTGCATATGTGAATCTTGGAATAAAGTTCATCCTGTAGATCACTCCTTTACACTTTCGTGGCACATCCCTGCTTCTCCAAATTATACTTCTCACACTTGAATAAAGCTTCTGTTTGCCTCTTTCTCTCACTGCTTTCTCTTCTGTTTCTTCCACATTCCTTTATCACATTTCCAAGATATTTAAAGCCTTCCACAATCTTGAACATCCCCCCTCCTACTGTCACACCAGTCATGCAAGTATATATCTTCCTTGTCATAGTCAGCATCTCACTTTTCCTCACATTAAACCTCATTCTTTATCGCTCCACCATTTTCTACCATGCATCCAACTGCTCCTGAACTTGTTTCTCCTCATCGGTCTATATCATCAGGTCATCCGCAAACACCATAGCTATCATACTTTCCTCCTCCATTTCTTCCTACCACTTCCTTCATAATTTCATCCATCATTACAATGAACAGTAGTGGCACGAGTGCACTTTTTTGCTTCGGGTCATTACCCACAAAGCATTCTGTCCTCTCCTCTCCCACTTTCACACAACTCATACTCTCTTTGTACATATTTCTCACTCTCCTTACCATCTCGTTCCTCACGTTCTTCTTCAGTACTTCCCATACTCTACATCTGTACACACTATCATAGGCTTTATCAACATACAAGGAGACCATCGGCAGGACCTTCTCCTATTCATAGTGTCTCTCTTTCAGCTGCCTTACCGCAAATATGAAATCTGCTGTGGACCTTCCTGGTCTAAGCCATACTGTTCCTTCCTCAATTCTCCTTCCACTGTTCTCCTTACTCTTTTCCCCAGTATCTTTTCATACACCTTTACACAGTGGTTCATCTCATTTTTGTCTACCATATATATCTTCTCTTTCCTAATTAGTTTACTCCTGACCATTCCAAACAGGCTTCCATTGGCTTCCATTGTACTGGCTTAGAACCACTATCAAATGGCCCTGTTCTTAAAAAATTCAACAAAAATCTTTTATTATCTCCATTTTAAAAGTCAACTCGATACAAATAACTAGTGGTTTCTGAATAGTCATACTTATATTACAAATTAAATTCTTTTTTTTTTCACATATGTTAAAATAATAAATTAATTTTGAAAGAGATGCTTAATATTTAATTGTTGGTAAAGTGTAGAAGATAAAAAAAAGTCCATGGTGTCAACTCGCAACCATACCGACTGAGCGGCCACCTTATGTTAGCAATGACGGTGCCAACATTTATGGATAGAAGGTATCGTATCATCCCAACAAACCCTCTAACCATTAATCTCGTTTTTCTAGACCAGAGTTGCTACCTATTTATTCAAGTAGCTCCTCATTTGTCCTTCCAAGGCTGAATTTGACTCTGTTCTAAACGCAATCCTCCACAAAACTATCTGGAAGCGCCGAGGATTGAACCTGGGACCTCTAGATATGTAGCCAGGAACTCTGACCATTAGAACACAGAAGATACTAAAAAGAAAAACCTTGTATTTAACTAAGATACTGGGTGACCTGGTGGTCTAGGGGTAAGGTGTCAGACTTCTGTGCTGGGGTTCGGGGTTCAATCCTCGGTCCCGGCAAAGATTTATCTGATTACCAAACCCTTCCTTCACCTCTGACAAGACATCTTGTGAATGTGGGGAATGCCAGGCCTCCACCGTGGTTCGGATTCCACGTTAAACTGTAGGTCCTCCATTTCATCTCACAATCACCCTACCATTACACATTAGCGTAAGTGCGTATAACCCGAACGGGTAGTAAGACGCAGTTCTAATAATAGTAATAACTAAGATACTGGTGTGTGAAACAAAACCTCAGTATCATAAGGAGAAATCTTTTTAATTTAATATAAAGGTAATCTTTCCTTCTTAGTTAACAACACTTTTTAAACTTTAATTATAAAAATTTTTGGTAGTGTTTATTTACCAATTGTTTTTTGTCACAAGTGTGCCCCAACAGAGGGCTTAGAGATAAAAATTATTTGAAAATAAGTGGAGGATGGAGATATTTTCTACCTATCTTTTTTTTTATCTTATAGAAGAAGCTAAGGGGAGGAGGGTTGTAACCTAACTTACTAGTGTTGACCACTTTGGTGTGTATGAGGAGCGGTACAGAGTGGAGATAGGGAGTATGTGTGTGGGTGTGTTTTACCATATTTTTTTAAATATTAAATACTCTCAAAGCCAAATCAAATTTGGAAATTTTTTAGAGAAAAACAAATTTTATAAAATATATTTTATTTTGCAAAATTATATAATCAGAGGTATTACAAAATACTATTCTCTTTCAAACATTAATAATAAGATATTATGCCTTAATCTGATAAATTACCGTACAAATGCTATTATATGTGACTTGCTTGAAACTCTCATAAATCAGAAGCTTGAAGACACACATGTTCAAACAGCTAAGCAAAGATATTATCTGTGATTGTTGCAGGAAATGCGGCCATGGTGCAGAAGCTTGGAGATACTTGTGATGAAGCAGGGAAGAATAATGTGGCCTTCCTGTCTCACTTTTTATTGGGAAATTTGGAGGGCTGTCTGGATATTCTTATCAACACCAATCGTTTGCCAGAGGCAGCATTCTTTGCTAGGTTATTACCTTACATTACTTTTCATCAGAGAATATTTGGTGACATTTAATGGGTAGCAAATGGGTACACTCTATTTAATGAGCACATGGAATTTGTTAAAATTCCCTTGATTCCATTATTACTGCCATACAACCCTTTAAATAAACAGTAGCATGTTACCCTTAATTTTATATGTTGTCAGAAAATATGTCTAGCATGATTTTATGGTTAGCGCAATTCTTCATAAATTGTTTAGCTAATTATTCGTTATTTTCCCAATGTAAATACCACTTTTATAAATAAATTGTGTTAACAGTTACTTTACAAGTTAAATCATAAATATATAAAATATTTAGAGATTTCACAATTCTAGTTTTTTATATATTAACTCTTAAATTTTAACTTTTATTTTGATTCTTCAACATTTACAATTTTAAATCTTTTTTTTTTTTCGAGCATTTAATCTCAAATTACTATATGCTTCCTTTCAATGTTCAATTTAATACAGCCATTTGGCACCCTTTTTTATTTGCTTACTTTAATAAGATAATAATTCACAACAACAAAAAATCACTAAAAAGCATATTTATTAAAAACACAATATGGCCATGCTTTAATTGTGCCAGATCATTATAACACATAGATAATGTTGAATACATTTGCCATTTGCAAGTACTAAAGTGAAATGGAAACAAAATAATAGTGCTCATAATGAAAAATAAACTATCCAATTCTAAATATTTCTGTTTCCTACTAGAACCTTCATTTACTATAATTTGGGGGCTAAGCATAGGGGTATCAAAAATCGTAATAATAAGATTTATTCTTTATTATTTTGATACTAATAAAAATTGAGGTTTTTAGCGGTATCGAAGAATCAAATACTATATCCTTAAAAACAACCTAAATAAATCAACATAGATCGTGTTAACGTAAAGATATATTTCAGGACATATCTCCCTAGCAAGATCTCAGCTGTGGTGAGTCTGTGGCGGGACTTGCTGTCCAAAGTGAGTGAGAAAGCGGGTCAGTCCCTCGCTGACCCTAAGGATTATGAGAACCTGTTCCCCGGTTTCCTCGATACACTCAAGACAGAACAGTTTCTCAAAAGAGAAAGACAGCAGAGGCTCCCAGCAGATGCATACCAGCAAATACCGGTATGTCCTATCAGGATGTCTAACATCCGGGAAAATCAGGGAAAACTGGATTTAGCCGGGAGTTTGAAGTGGTTGGGGGAAAAACGGGAATAAGTCCGAAATTTGGTAATTTACAACAAAAAATCCAGGAAAATGTTGTTTTAATCAAAATATAAAATATAATAATCATAAAATCAGTAAATTACAAAATGATTCAAACTGTATATTTTTTTGTAGATGTGTAATATATTTTATAAGTTTTTAATTCATAGTAGACTATGTTAATACAAATAAAAAACATGTTTATTTAAATATTAAAATTTAATATGAATAAATTAATGAAAAGAGGGAGTAGGGGGGTAGAAGGGTGTGACATACTGTTGAGTCAGGAATTTTAAGAAATGATCAGGGGAAATCAGCAAAAAATGTGAGAATTTCATTGGTCAAGTTGAATAGACATTATGATAAGGTATTGATAGACAAATGCTCAACTAAGTGTATGTACAAAAAATATGCCGATATTAATATTAGTTTTAAAAGTTTACATACTATTGACATACAATATGTTTAACAATTAGAAGGACCATTGTTTAAACAACCGAATACTAATGTAAATTAATCAAAATAAGGAAATATAAACTAATTAAGTGAAAATTGAGTAATGAAAACCCACTTAGGGAAAAAGTAAAAAATGTAAGAATCCAAATGCACTATTACATACATACCATACGAAATACATACAATAATTTTTTTTATCAGACAAAAGGAAATATTGGGAGAGTGTTAGCTATGAAATAATGTCTTTAAATTGAATCAAACCAGTAGCGCACTTCATGCCCAAATGCATAATTCATATTTTGACTCATGCTATTAGTACTGGAGTAATACAAGCCCTCCCCAATAATTGCAATGCCTCCCAGCTTCTTACTCACCAATATATAACCAAATCCAGGCACCCCCTGGTCTCAACCTTAGATAACCTTCTTTCTTTTCAACCAGGCCTACTCACACTGGTCATTCATTTTGATACAAATAGTAATAATTATAATAATAATAATATTTATTAACAACTAATAATTTAATAACTAAATATAATATTATAAATTGTATTCATCAACCAAGATTCAAGACACACGTTTGAAAATACAACTAAAGAATCCAAGCAAAAAAAAACAACCAAACAGGCAACAACAATATCTAAGGGACAATTATTTACCTATTGCCATACTGCCATAGTCCAGTCTGTGTTTTACTCTCTTATGCTGAAGAACAAGGCTACGGTACACCAAAAATTACATAATTATGTGTTGTGTTTTAATTTTGAACTTTGAGGCCAACAATTTTCTCGTAAGTGTGTAGGCCTTGCCCTTCTATCCTCTTTTCAATGTTTAATTTAAAATTTCCGTTTAGCCCCATTTTTACTTTATTTAATATTTATGTAATTTAAGACACTAAATATTATGTACACATGTTTAGTTACAAAAATGTACAGATTTGATCCAAATTTAATAAAGCAAGTCTTTATTAAAACATATCATTCACTTGCTGCTTGTACCTTTAATTTAGTTTGTGAGGTAGCAATCTTACATTGCATTATTCCACTATGGCATTTTCTATAAGTTAGGGTCATAGTGTAATCCATCAAGGTAAGAATGCTATCTTTCATGCTAAACAAAGTGTAAAAAGTTATTGTCAAAGCAAAAAAAAACTCAAGTAAAGTTTAAGTTGACAAATCCTCGAAGCAAAGTCAAAATTTTCTAAGCTTCTCATACCCCTCATATATCTTAATTACCATAAAGGACAAAACTGAAAAATAAGTCATTGTTATTGGCTAGTTTTCTCAAAACTCTTTCTACCAACAAGCACTAAGCTACCTAGTACAAAATTAATACTTGCAGCCAAATCATGAGCGTACTCCAGTCGAGGAAATGAAGGCAGCGGAGGCCAGTGGACGATTTCACTACATCCCAAGTTCAGGGGAGAGCGGGGAGGACTTGGAAATGTTAAATGAAGAAACAGATAAAATATCAGGTATGTATTCCTTAATGGTGTGCCTGTTCTAGTCTTAAATTAGATTATAAGGCATATGAAGGCTACGGCAGGTCTTGCAAGCCGATAGTGGAAAATATATGGTTTTAATAAAAAACTGACCCAGGCCACAAGCAGGAAACAGTAATGGATGTAGGGTAAATATTGATAAATTTACACTAGACAGATATGAATCCTGATCCTCTGGCTTTATACTTGAATCTCTCTACCTACCAGGTTCTCGCTCCAGTTAGTGAACCACTCTCAAACTACCAAATGGCTCACACAGTTTCTATTACCGCAATCTGCTCCAAGATAAAACTAAATTACAGCTGTGACATTTAACTATTGAGTTTTGCAAAAACCCACAATGGGAGCTATTTTTAAACCAATACCTTTTCAGACACTTTCTAATGGAGGCTTTGTGTTAATTTTAAAACACAATTGGACAAAAATCTGAACCTTAGTCTTCTAGTTTTACTAAATTGGCTGGTGCTTTAAGGAAAACTTTTCATGTGTTCCTATCTAAGTGTCCTATCATCCTTACCAATTTCCTTTTTTTCCCTTTTATGATTTTTTAGTTTCCTCTTTTAGGAAGTTGTCGTCTTGCACATTTCACAGTCCCTCCTGATGAGTTCCAATAGAATGAAACCTGGTCCAAGAATTGGGCAGTAACTATTGATTTTGTTCAAGAGGCAGCCGTTACTTCATTTTCCAAATATAAAGTGTAAACTATATTCTTCTTTTAATTGTAAAAGCCATATTGTGTTTGTTCCCTCCTATATGTTTCTATCCACCTTCCCTGTACCTTCTTACAAATATAACAACTTGGCTATCAAGGTTCTTGTTCCAGTTTATTTCTAAGTTCAAAGTGTGGTTGTGTTTAGAAGTTAGTGTGGGCCAGCTCGTGACATTGCTTCCAGTCTCTTCTAAGTTGCCCCCACCTCCCACAATTGACCCCAAAAAGTTGGATCCAGAGATGCTCGATGATCCAGACTTGGACGAAGAACTGGAGTTGGATATCGCCAACTTGAACTTAGACCTTGACAACATCGATACACTGGTAAGTAGGGTAGGGGTCTGCAAGCTTTTTTTTTTGCTTTTTTTCATTCTATTCGAGTATTTCTAAACGCTCCCAAGTTTGAGTATATTCATCATTATAGAATGTTAAGAATAACTTAAATATTTATTTATTTTAAATGTAAATATAAAATCTTTAAAATTTGAGATTTAAAAAATAAACTAAAACACATGTTCTTAAAATATGAATGACACTAATTTTCATAAAAATAAATACTTTTGGAAAAAAAGTTAAGAAATGGAAATATATGTTTTTAAATTGGAAATAACGCTTTAAAAAACACAATTTAAAAATAAGAACAGCACTCAAATAAAAACATAGGGCCCAGTAGAAAAAATAATTATAATGGTTTCAAAACTCATGGCTTTAAGGACTTTAAAATTAAACTAAAAATTATTATAAGAAAGTAATAAAGTTAATAATTGCATGATGGTTTGGAATGTATAATAGGAATCCATTCTGAAAGAGTTAGGCTAGGTCTTGATAGGAACAAACACACTTATCTCTTCATGTCTTCTTAAACCTTTACATTTCCCACTTCTTCAAAACTTCCACAGTTGCACATTGTTTTGAACTTTCGGAAATATTTATCTTTCATATGAAGAGACATTGATGAAAAAGTAACATTTCCAAAAATTCAAAACAATGTGCAACTGTGGAAGTTTTGAAGAAATAGAGATGTGTGTTTGCTTATATCTAGGCCTAACCTTGACTTCCCTCACTACCACTTTACATTATTATAGTGTTTCTACACTGTCTTGTTAAAAAGTTAATAAAATCCACATTTTAATAAGCTAATATTTCCCCAAAATATGCTTCAGTAACTTAATTTACCCTATAAAAAAGGTAAGAAATATACAGTTAGAAATTTTGAAGTGTTTCATATTTCATTTATTATTCCTTAGTGTAATCATGCATGATTATGCCTTATGTTCCATTTTCATTCCTCTATGCGGAGTTGCACATGCGCATTGTATGGGCTCTCGCTGGACATTATTTTATTGAGAAATTTATTTCACTTATATTTGTAATGAAAATAAAAGTTGATGCTCATACTTTAAAATTAAAAATAATATTATTAACATAATATATCTAGCAAACAATATGAAATATTAAATGTTTTCTTAATTCAAATGTGGTAAGTTTGGTAAAATATGTATTGCAATACGTAAGATCAACATTGATTTCAGATAGGTTAACCAACATAATTCGAAAACTAAATAGTAACTAAACTAGTGCTAGTTTTGTCTTTAAACGTATTAATTAATACGAGTTTTAAATATCTTAAGTTTTAATTAGAACATTCAATATAATAATATATTCTTGACATTACATTTTTAATTTAACATAAATTATTATTTTAGAAAAGTACCAGGTAAAAATAGTAAAAAGAATCATTAAATTATTTAGTAATCTATTTAGCTATTTTTATTTTCATTGCTTTCTCATGGCAATACAAGTAAACAACTTCACTCAAGGATAATTCAAAACGGACGACAATGTTCAATAAATTTACTGGCTGAAAGTAGCTTTAAAGTTCTATTACATTATGAATTTGAAAATTAATATTAATTTTAACAATTTAAGTAACCGAATGAATTATAAATGGAAATGCCGATAAAATAGCCTATGCTTATTATTGCATTTTAAAAATTGATTATTAAATATATCAAGTGAAAGCTTGAAAATGACGAGCATACAAAACTTTTGATCTCGATCTTGAGCTTAAAGGACAAGCTCAGCTCTGAGCTCAAAGTCTGAGTACTCACAGAGCCTTAATTAGGGATTATCCAACCTGAAGATGATTTATATCCGTCATCCTCTTCTCACATTGAAAAAAAGTCTCCCATTCCCGAGTTAGGAAAGATCTACTGTAATCTTGGAAATTTTGGATAAAGTCGAAAGATATTTATATTTATTTTACCCTTTTAGCAAAAAAATGTAACCGAAATATTGTACTTTTTTCGATAACAGCAAAACTTCAGTTTTAATAATTATATAATATTATATTTGGAAGAAGGTATAGGAAAAGTGAGTGATAAGTATGTTGCAAAGTGTGAGTGGATTTACAAACCAAAGTACATTAACTTGGTATGGCATTCATGCTTGTGACTCAAAAGCTAATATTCCGCTACACCATGTTAGTTTTCTCCCAATACAGTCCTAGCCAGTGACAGCAAATGATTGTGTAGTCATGTATGAAGAATAAATTCAGTTGGCTACAAATTAATTCCCAGTCCTTGTGCTGCTCCTGGTGTATTTCCATATGACTAAAATTCTACTTTCATGTTTTGGAAAATATATTAAAAAAAAGGTAAAGGTTAGAAATGTCTTACCTAATCAAAAACCATGTTTTTGGTCCAATAGTAGGGGTGTGTGAAGTCCACTTTTTCAATTTGAAACGTACTTGAATTGAATATATGAAATATTTTTTGTTAGTTGTTTTAGCTTGAGAAAAATATTATATTGGGATTATTTAAATTACTTTATGCACTAAAATTACTTGGAAAATGTTTAATTGCACACTTATTTTTATTATTTTTATTCAATCTGATAAATCAAGCTACTACCACAACATGAAACTCATTTAGTTCAGATTTTTTCCATATGAATATTTTTTTGTAATGTACAAACAGCACAGATTGACAGTGATTGAACATAAATTGAGTATTTTAGCTGGCATTATTTTTATTGACAAAGCTTTGAAGCTAGAGTTTTTTTCGAAGTCAAGTTGAAGCTGATGTTTGTTTTGAAGTAAAGTTGAAGTTTCGATGCTATGCACACCCCTATCCAATAGTAGTAGAGAGTATTCTCAAAGGTAGCCATTAAGTAAGGACAATAAAAGAAATGTTTATGCTAGCAAAAGTGGTAGAGAGGCATTTTTAGTACCATTAAGGATGATGCTGGATTAAATATCCAAGTTGGCGATGTGCTTAATTATACACAACACTTAACAACTGAAGAAGCACAACTCAAAATTCTAAGATCTGATTGCAACATCAGAAGAAACATTGAAATCGTTGGACACTTTCACACAGGAACAAGTTAAGAACTCTGAGTAGTGCGAATATCTGTAGGGATTCTTGCATCTGATAAGTCTTTAGAATAAACCTCAAAAGAGCAGACAGGGAGGGGAACTGAAATCATCATTTTACATGGGATACTTATGCTGTACATTGTGGACAAACCATTAGCCCCAACGGATTTTGGATGGATGATCAGTGCTGCTGACTCATCACTCATGTGAACTACCTGAAGATGTGATTCTTACTTGAACCAAACTAAATGACCTTGACATTTAAAATAGTATTTTTCATTTTTTTTTGGGGGGGGTATATAATGTGTATGTTCTGAACTGACTGATTATGTTTGTACATGACCTATAAACTAACTTAAATTTAGTGCAAACACAAGATCCAGATCCCAACTGTAAATTCATCACTGAAAGGGGAAACCCCTAACATTTCACCAATGATACATTTTCAGGAATCAAATCCGGGTCCCTTAGCTGAGTAGACAGATACACTTCCGACTGAGATAAGCTGTTGAAATAAAATATTATACCTACCAGCACAGATGATACTTAAATTTATTTCCCTTACTTGGAAATAATATAAAAACAACACAGAAGATGAATGAGAGCTAAAATTCTGTAAACTACCCTTAACTTAAGGATTTGAAATGTGCCATTTTCAATCTCACTTGAAATAGTAGATTATAGTGGCGTATTCTCTGGGTATGCTAGTCACGGCCCACATACCCATGATTATATGGACTTGTTTCTAAATTCAATTTTGTCTGTGCAAACTGTGTAAATAGTAATGTTTAAATCGGAAATAAATATACATGTATAATGTACCTATGTATTATTAATTTTTCAACTAATATTTGTTCATAATTCAAGAATATTGTGTTTTAAATAATTATTCCTCCAAAAGGGTATTTTACCTACCCAGCTTATGAAGCCCAGGACCTGCTGTTTGAAAACAGCAGGCATAGAGAAGTTCTAGTGACCTTGGCCAATGCCTATAGGGTTGCAACACTCTCCCTTGCTTCTAGCCAATGAACGAGGGTGTTTACAACCCAGGGCCTGCTGACTATTTATCGCAAGCAAAACACTGTGCCAAATGTTGAACAAATATTCAAGAATCAAGATTGCAATGATTATTTACTAGGCTAGTATAGCTCAAGTAAAATAAAATAAAATAAATGAAAATAATATGTGTGAAATAATCATATAAACAACAAGCTTTAACAATGCAATAATTAAATACATATTTGATTATGTTTATGCATTCTAGGCACATGTATCATCATGTATTTGGAAAGCATATTTACCACCATTTTAGAGTATACATGGGTGAAGTAGGGATGGAGGGATATGAGGTGCTAATTTAACTGTAGTAGCTAGACAGTGTTTTTGTTTTTTAGTATGAAGTATTTATGGAGTTTTAACCTTGTTCTTTTGGTTCTTGCTTATAAGTTTATAATTTTTTGCAGCATACATTATCTGATTATTAGTAATTGTGAGTTTATATAATTATACATCAAGGAATCCCAAAAGATATGAGTGTA
Source organism: Timema californicum (assembly GCA_902141385.1). Lineage (NCBI taxonomy): Eukaryota > Metazoa > Arthropoda > Insecta > Phasmatodea > Timematidae > Timema > Timema californicum. The sequence continues at coordinate 44,983 of CABFOW010000691.1, forward strand.
ATTTCACAGTTTCAAAATTATTGACCAAAAAAAAAGGTAAAATAAAATTTATTTTCAGATATAAAAGTATTTGCAATAAACCATTGATGTAGCGATGGAGAAATAGGCCTAATAGGAAAAAATCTCCACTTTGCTACTGTTATCATAGTTTACGGATCTAAATAGCTTCTGGAGCATAGTTAGGAAATAGATAGTCTTAGGCTCATAATTATTATTGCAACGTAAGTTGGAAAATCCACCTTATTCCTCCCACCAAGTTCTGATGGACGCTTGATCCATGTAGTACTTCATTTTACTCGTTTTATTTATATATATTTATTTATTTTTATTTTTACTTTGCGTATTGCTACCTGCGAGTCTGACACCTTAGCTCAGTCGGCAGTTTGCCTGCCCACTGAGCTAAGGGTTCCAGGTTTGATTTCTGGCATGGCCTAAAAGAATATTATTGGTAAAATTTGGATTTCCCCTCTCATGGTGATGAATTAACAGCCTGGGGGCTGGGTGTTGTGTTTGTTCTAGATTTAAGTTAAGTTGTGTGCTGATATAATCACTTGACCCAGAAAGGGCATTCAAAATACCTCACATAAATGAAAAATGAAAATGATACCTATGTGTACTTTTAATTACACTCAACCAATTTAATAGTGTGTGTCACTCTTATACAGTCAGGAGTGTGCGCATAACTCTTAGCCTTGACATTTTTACTTGAATCTTAGATTATTTAGGTATTGCGATGAATTGCAGTGTTCTGTGTTTTGATATTCCACTACAATTTGAGTGCATGATAATCACATTTTGGTGTGTTTTGAGCATAGTTTTGGTTTACTTTGATGAAGTCAGAAATTGGCTAGTAATTGGCTGTAACGGTGGATATTGAAACAAAGATCTAAATAAGTCAAAAGAGAGAGACGAGGGAGGTGCGAAGTTTCCCAAGATATAATGCGAGTATGAAAAAAACATAAATGTTTGATATCCATTGTTCTAAACTAGAGGTACTTATGTTTAAATATTTCCAGGGGAAGCATCTCTTGACCTTCATGGCAATGATGTTTAAGAGTCTTTGACCCTCGAATCCTCCCTGCAGCTTTTAGAGTACAGCATATCTATTAATTTTCTTAGAATATGCCACTGGTAGATTATACTCCCAATCTTGAACCTATTCATAAATTTCAAACCAGGACAGTGACTAAATATTGATTTAATTCACTTTCTTGGAACCAAATTTAAACATATTTTAAAATAATTATGAATGCATACTTATTTCCCACTTCAAATTAAATTCTACACCACCACACAGAATGAAATAATAAAAAAATTACAACTCACAATATTAGTCAACAATCATCATCATTCACTGTTTCCAGCCTGTGGCCGAGTCAGTTTAGTAAAATGCTTCCATCTTCCTCTAGCCTTCCACCAATCTTCCTCCTTTAATTTCTTCAATTCTCCTCCTCTCACTTGAACACTTTCTGTTAAATGCTCCTCCCATCGCTTTCTTGACATCCTCTATTTTAACTTCCTTATTATATGCACATATCATATCAGTCTTGCTTCCTCTAATATCTCATGTATTCCCTGTACCCCTACTCTTCCCCGGATAATTTCATTCCTAATCTTGTTTCTTGTGAGAGCTAACATGTTCCTCTCAAACTTCATTCCCATCGCCCCCACTTTCCTAGATTCTCTTACATGCATTGTCTATGTTTCTGGTGCATATGTAACAATATGTACAAAGTACGCCCTGTACAGCACTTCCTTACACTTAGAGGACACTTCTCTTCTCTATATCAGGTCTCTTACACATCTATATAACAACTCTTCTGGCTTTCCCTTCTCATTAAATTTTCTCTACTTTCACCTTTCTCCTCAATTACACTTCCAATTAGTCAACCATACCTAAATATATTCCACATGTCCAATATAAATAATAGGGTAATTCCATTATAATGTAAATAAATGTCCCTTTAAAGAAACTGCCATGAATGTCCTCATAAAACAGTAGTTAATTATAGTTGGGTTTAATCCACTATTTTACGAATCTGAATCTCCGATTTACCTTTGAATCTCGAATCCTAATCTTGGAAAAATTATGAACATGGGTGGAAATATAAATAGTAGTTAACTGTTAACATTATTTCTTATAATCCATTCATTATAACAGTCATACGTTCAGTTAAGGGTTAAAATACTGGTCTGGGGCCTGGTTGTTAAGTCCATCTGATAATTATAATTGATTCTGTAACACCAATAAGCAGTATTACAGCTCTAAAATAACATTTCACTCGAAAAATTGAAAAAAAATCTATATTATTTTAAAGGCCTCGAGAGCCCATTCCTAGTAGGAACTAATCCAGGGAATTTAGCTAGGCTAACCATACAGAAAATCCAGTTGTTGCCATGTTACTAGAAACTAAGCGTGTGCAAAGCTTCGAAACTTCAACTTGGGCGTCGAAACTAACATCAAATTCGACCTCGCTTTGAAACAAATTCCAGCTTCAAAGCCTCGCCAATAAAAAATATTGACAGCGTAAATATTCAATTTATGTTAAATTACTGCCATTCTGAGCTGTTTTATAGATTAAAAATTAATAGTCATATGGAAAATAACTGAAGTAATTTAATTGTAAGTTGTGATAATAGCTTTATTTGTCAGATTAACATGAACTATTACAAAAAATGGTGCAATAAAATATTTTTTCAAGCATAAAACAACTAAAAGAAAATATTCAAACTTTGATTTGGCTTCGAGAATATTTCATATATTCAATTCGAGTTTGCTTCAAATTTAAAAAGTGGACTTGGCACACCCCTAATAGAGACACCAAAATTTCACTAAATGTATATTTACAAATCCTTACTTAAAACACGAAAATGACTAACAAAATATTTTAGATTATTGTAGTAGCATGTTCACTTTATAATAGTTAACACATGATTATGTGAATCGGAATGAAACTTTATTTTTGTGAAATTTATATTTGACATTTGCACTTTTAGATGGGTATTGTGGTATTTTTGGTTGAGTTAAAAATGTAATTAACTATCAATAGTCCAATAACTAATAAGTTTCCTCATCTGGTAATTTTATTTCCCTAAACAAAAAACAAAAATGAGATAAAATATCTGTTTAAGCTGACTACTATGGTGTTTATATTGTAACCAAAGGCAACTTTTATAGATAAATATGAAGAAACAAAATATTTGAGCTAATAAAATGAGAGGTTTTTGCTGTCCTAACTTTAGTTTAAACAATACACTAATTTTAGAGAGAAAGTCTTCTTTTATATTCTTGTTCTCAAAATCCTTTAACTTCATCACCTTCTATTTACCACCGACATGAAACTATTTATCTATACATATACCTATATGTTGAGTATGCTGGAGCATTATCATTCTACTGTTAATATTATTCCCTGGGTCATTGTTCCTTTAGATTAAAAAGAACATGCCTATGTCATCTATTTTTAACTAAATATATTCTCTTTGTCTCATTTTTCTTTTTCTTAGTAAACATGTATGTTTATCTTAAATCTTTCATGATAATACACATTGTTTTCTCTTCTTCATAAGATTTTTCCTTACAATGGCTAGACAATTTTAGAAAGTTTTTGACATGAGAATTATTATGCCAGTGAATGCTATTTGCATTTCATTTGTTGCGCTGTCATCGAACATGGCTCTTGGGTGTGCTTTTGGAACTTTTCCAGAGCAGAGACACAAATAAATATGAACAATTTCTTAACTATTTTGAGGGATTGACTCATTAAATTGTCTTATTGTCTGCATTAGTTTTAGTGCATTACAAACTGTGGATATAGATCCTACTATTTTAAGAAACATTCAAGAAATAAAGTATTATTAATCATATTTTGTCCTAATTATTAGACTTTACCTCAACATAAATAAATACATTATTGTTTATTTATATGCATATTTATATTTCTTGTAATGCAACTAGATAAACAACAGAAACAAGTTAATCAAATCTATATTTTTACAGGATGTAAATATTGATGAAGATTTACTTAGTGATGACTAATTCGTGAAGAAGATAGCAAGTGATGAGGACAGCTTGACATCAAAAGCTATTGAATGAAAAGTTTATAAAAACATTATTCTCATTAAGTTAAATCGAATTTTAAAAATGCATCATGAAGATTATGGCGTGTTAATCAATGTATATATTATTTTCTAACTAAAAAAAATTGTAATCTTCATTGTGCTTTTTTATATCTTTTCTTAGCTCAAAATATTAATGTTTGATATTGTAAACTTATTTGTATGTAAATGAAATTTTTTGATTTTCAGTAAAAACTAATTGTATCAGTTGTATGAACATTCCTAAGAGCAGAAGTGGCAACCATTTAAATATGCCAAGCATAAAAAGTGATGATGCAGTTGAGAAATTAATCATATAGAGAGGGAATAAATAAAGCTCATAAAATGCTCATTTTTTATTTTGTTCTTATCCATGCAGTAGAATCTCGATTATCTATTATTATTATACCAATTGTATATTATCCAATATGGTTGTTTTTAATTATTTAATATGGTTTCAATTATAGGCCCGCCCTACACACTATGATATAACTGTCCGGCGATCTACAAGCCAGTAAAACTGAATATGTGGATATAAAATTAAACATGGAATGTAAACAATTTTGCATTTGACTATACATTATGATAAAAAATAAAAAGTGGTGAAATTGTGAACATGTCATTGAATGGTAACATCTGCTTATAACAAAAATTAGTGAATCAATGTTATTCAGGTATACTTATTCAGTGTTTACTTTTGAGACAAAGTTGCATGGCTGGGCTTATCCAATTTTTCCCCCCTACCACCCCAGATAATTGAGTCTACTGGATATAATGAAAGCCATCTACAAATCAATAATCATAAACTTTAAATATTTTTTATGAAAAGTTGAAAAACACCTTACAATATATGCATGCATACAGGTAAGTACAGTAGCCCCATGGCTTCTTTGGTGCTGACTGACGGCTTTGAAAAGTTACCAGACCAAATTATGTATCCCTACGCCGAGCCATAATATCTTCAAAAACATGTGTATAGCAGATGTCACTTCTGACAGTCAAAATTTAGGTATATACCTAAATGTTGACTGCCAAAAGTCAGCTGTGAGCTGTCAGTCAACACCAAAGAAGCCATGGGGATACTGTAGCTGTGAGCCCACTGTGTGTATACATTCAAATGCCAATAACTACTTAAATTTTTGGTGACCTGGCGTTCTAGAGGTAAGGTGTCAGACTTCTATGCTGGCGGCCGGGGTTCAANCACTATTTTTACACTAATCGGTTTAAACCTGACAAACCAAACCTCAGAATGCCAATGCTGGTAACTAGCTATATTCAGGCTTCCAACCAGTCCTATCCTTGCAGCAAGTCAACCATAGTAGATACCAGTGAAACAAAAATGTTGACATTTGCATTATTACCTAGATCTACTTCACAATATATTCAAACTATTTATTATTGCTGGTTTATTATCACTTTTAATTCAATAAAAATGTTCAATAACTCAATTCATAATCATTTTTTTAATTGACACTCCAGCATATTCAGTAGTATCTCTGTCTACAGATGAATGGGTCTAAGGTTTAATTTCTATCGACATTTAAAAGTTTATGAATTATTCTACTCCGTGTGAATTCCATCATAACAAACCTTTCAATAATATGTTTGACCATAGCAGAAAAGTTCCCATTCGTATTAAAATAAACTGTGACTCACAATCAAGGGTGCGTGAGGAATATCAAGCATCGAAAACAAACCACTACATTTGCTTTGATACATCAGTTGCCTATTGGATTGGACCTGCATCGGTGGCCACATGGTATAAGTCGTTACTCTTGCAATAAACTAGACTGCCATTGACAGGGATATTGTTTGAATCTTGGGCGGGTGTACGAGAGTGACACCTTAGACTATTCAGCCGCCGAATCAGACTATGCTGTATTTATCGAGGTTATATAAAGAGTACTGTTTCCTAACTAATCTAAGGACACAGGATAAGGAAAGGGGATTCCAAGGAAATGCACACACATTTACGTTCATTCTAGAATGCTGCACCAACTTTGCTGGTTTTAAGTTTGATAGTTTTTTGTTTTTATCTTTTCCACATCTAACAATCTATATGGTCTATCCACATATTTACACTAATGAATTAGGAAATGTTCCAGAATTTTCATGAAGAGATAGTGGAAAACATTTTAGGAAAAGCCCTTTCAATACGCCCAGGCGGATTCTAACTTTTACCTCCTTAACACCAGCAAAACGGAGTAGACTATATTGGCTCCTTTGTTTGCATTATATCCTATATGACCATTTTTCACCCTCCATATCTTGTTTTCATAGCTATTATAATTTTCCTATCATACCATAATACTCCAGAACTAAACTATGCATAAATATTAGCACCAACATTGAAATTATTTAATTTTTAAAATAAAATAGTATCAACTAGCAATGCCTTTTCAAATATATTATTGCCATGAACTGTACCGATACAAGAATCTTAACTCAACTTCACGAGAAGTGACAACCTGGAGCAGTCATCATTATCAACAGTTTCCAGCCTGTGGCTGAGTCAGTTTAGTAAAATGCCTCCATCTTCCTCTATACTTCCACCATTCTTCTCCTCTCACTTGAACACTTTGTTATCTGCTCCTCCCATCTCTTTCTTAGCATCCTCTATTTTACTATCCTCATTACAGCCTTGCTTCCTCTACTATCTCATCTACTCCATGTACCTTCACTCTTTCCCGGGTAACTTCATTCCTAATCTTGTTGCCCTTCGCAAACTTCATTCCCATGGCCTCCACCTGGACCAGTGACAATTAGAAAGAATCAACCCTTCCTCTCCTACCCTCACCTTCACTCCTCACCTAAGATTGATTTCTTCCCCCTTTGTTATTCTCAAATATTTATTAAAAAAACAGCGTATAACCCGAACGGGTAGTAAGACGTGATACTAAATATTATTATTAATAAAACAACTCCAAGTATCTTCTAGAAACTGGAGAGACACAATTTTCAAAAAATTACCAGAAAAGGAGCATGCAAAATACCTTTTAGATAAATTTAATTTTTAAAAACATGTTCAAGAAATCGTTACAATAAATGGTTTATAAAGGCATTTATTTTTCAAAAAAAATTAAAAAAGAGTCTCTGAATATTATAACATTTTTTTTTTAAATTTTGGTGTAAGACCACTTCAAATATTTGATAGAAGTACCTGATTTTCAAAAATACTTAACACGAAGAACATTCTACATTGCCTCTAAATGCATCTGAATTTTTAAAAATTGCTAGGATATGACAATTCCATGGAGATTTCTTAAGGAATATAATTTTCAAAAATAAATCTTAGGCAAGAACCATTCTACATAGCTTCAAGGGGGCATCATTTTTAAAACATTTGCCGGCCCAAGGCACGTGGGGGGGGAGGGGGGGTGAGATACTCGTCAAAAATATGTTTATTTGAGAACCTACCTCCATCCTTCCTACACAAATAATGTTCCACCACCACTAACTTGAGCCATCCCTATACAAACAGGGATGGCTCGGTACTAAAACATTGACGTGCAAAACCAAAGGTTCAATGTTCATTTCCCTGTTTAGGGAACACTTAATTGAATAGGAACAATAGTTCTTGTATTTAATGATAAGCTCAGTGTGTGATGGCTTTGGGTTAGTTAGTAAGTATAAATCCGTTATAAGTCTATAATTATTTATTCAAATAAAAAACATCTTTCACACTTTTGGAGTTACATTTTAATTTCATACAAACTCTTGCATATAATGTTATCACAGACTCCTGGGACCATCAGGATAGTTAATGATTTATTAATGTATCCATTTCAAGTAAATAATTTGATAGTACTCGTATTTTAGCGAATCTTATGAAAAGACTAAATGGGGAATAAAATCTCCGTGTGGGCTAGTGGATTACCATAAAGGCCCCGTGTTTTAGAGGAATGGGAAGTCGCCAGTAAAAAGTTGGGCGCCAAGAAAGAGAGTGTTAATTTGTAAATCAGAGGAGCACTTCTAGTAAATAGTCCGACACTTGTCAGTGAGGAGCGCTGTTGTGACAGGTCCGTGGACTGTTTATAGCAACACAGCTGGTTGTTCACAAACAAGTCAGTCATGACTGGCACCGGCACCTCTCGCATTCTCTCTCTCTCTAAGGACAGAGAGCAACACATCTCAAATACCTTTTTCTGGTGCATTTTCTCATGAATGAGATCAACTTAACTCATGTTCCTCTCTCTGGTGCACTTTCTCAGGACAGAGGGTAACACATCTCATGTTCCTCTCTGATCCTTTCTCTCACATTCGAAAGCCACACGTTTCATATTTCTTTCTCTCGTACTATTTTTTGTACACACTCAATTAATTCATTAATTTATTATTATAATTATTATGATTATTATTGTTGTTGTTTGTAAATCAGAATAATTTTGAAAGTATAGCACATTTCACTTCATATCTATTTTTAGTTTTAATAATACAGTAGCGGTCCGCCCCGGGTGGCACTTTTCAGGGGGCGGCACCTTTGGTCTACTGCGACGCAAAGAAAGGTTTTTATTCTGCCAGCCTACAAGACATCAGACGAAATTTTATTATTTACCACTAAAGGAAATAAAATGTAAAAACAAAACATCTAAGTTCCCCGAAATAATTTCAAGATTGTTGGGTATGATTATATTCCTAGCTAAACAGAATTTAGCCTTACGGGTACATTAAGAAGGAATTTATTATGAGACTTATGCTGAATATGAAACAACGAGAAATAGAAGACATTTTTTCAGAATTAGTTCATTGGTTGGTGAAATATGCTACATGAACATTTTCTAAGAATCAAGCTGTGGAAAAAGTTTGCTTGGTTATATATGTCACCTACTATTCAAAACGATTTTATAGAAATTTTGAGAGAGAATTCAAAAGCAAAGTTATCGATCTAGTAAAAGAATCAAAGTAATTTTATATGATATTTGACAGTACTCCTGATATTTCTCACAAGGCTCAAACGAGCCAAGTTTTGCGCTACATTATGCTCGATGGAAATAAAATGAAGGTAGTAGAATATTTATTTTATTTCATTTCAAAATTGTAGAGTACAAGTTTATGATCATGCTGCTTTGAGGGTTGGTCAACACACTGGTGTTCAGAGACGATCAAGGCACTTGATAGAAAAACAGAATTAGTCACAAGTAAAAACCACACGCTGAATTTGGCGGGTATTCATTCAGCTTCTGTTGCTGCGATGGGTCAAGGAAGAAAAACTTGAACAAACTCTCCACAGCTCCAAAGAAAGGTAACAGAAATCGCAGCAACAGAAGCTGAATGAATACCCGCCAAATTCAGCGTGTGATTTTTACTTGGGGGTGTGTGTGTGTGAATATATAATATATATATATATATATAAAACTTTTTCCTTCTAGGAATTAACAACACACAGACCTACCTCCAAACAAAATAATTGAGCTAATAATAATGTGATATAAAACATGAGGCTTTGAAAGGATTTTTAACTGAAAATAGGGACGAACTATCTAACAATTCATAAGCCTATGCCAAATAAATTTGGGATAGCCAAGGAGCGTCAACGTCGATCTAGAAAGAAAAACGGATGGTTGGTGAAGAATCACTAGATTATGAACTGGCCCACATAACTGAGTTGAGGAGAGAAATATTTTCTTTACTATACAGAGTTATCCACTAAATTACTCTCAGATTTCAGCAGCTTCATCTTCTTGCTGAGAAATATGCCTTTCTCACTCCGTCGAATATTTTGAATTATAAAGACGAGTATTAACTAAATAATGACTACCGGTACGATTACATGTATAAAGACTTCAGAGTTTTATTGTTGTTGCTGCTGCTACGCAAGACTAAACAGAGACGTGGAAGGAAGATATCCTTGAACATTTGAAATGTATTTAATATATAATATATATATATATATATAAAACTTTTTCCTTCTAGGAATTAACAACACACAGACCTACCTCCAAACAAAATAATTGAGCTAATAATAATGTGATATAAAACATGAGGCTTTGAAAGGATTTTTAACTGAAAATAGGGACGAACTATCTAACAATTCATAAGCCTATGCCAAATAAATTTGGGATAGCCAAGGAGCGTCAACGTCGATCTAGAAAGAAAAACGGATGGTTGGTGAAGAATCACTAGATTATGAACTGGCCCACATAACTGAGTTGAGGAGAGAAATATTTTCTTTACTATACAGAGTTATCCACTAAATTACTCTCAGATTTCAGCAGCTTCATCTTCTTGCTGAGAAATATGCCTTTCTCACTCCGTCGAATATTTTGAATTATAAAGACGAGTATTAACTAAATAATGACTACCGGTACGATTACATGTATAAAGACTTCAGAGTTTTATTGTTGTTGCTGCTGCTACGCAAGACTAAACAGAGACGTGGAAGGAAGATATCCTTGAACATTTGAAATGTATTTAAAAAAAATACATTCTTGTTAGCTCAATTCTAAATATTGTAATACTTCTACAAACTTTCCTAACACTGTATGTTAGTGTTGCTGCCTGTAAACGGAGTTTTTCTAGATTAAAATTGACCAAGAATTACTTACGATACACAATTAGTACCTTACCGTTAAGAAATCTGGCCGTACTTTCTATAAAACAGCAACTAATAGACGAAATAGACTTCAATCATATAATCGACAATTTTTCTAACAGAAAAGCAAGAAAAATAGCATTATAGAATGTTGTAACTAAATAATTCACTCAGAAATAAACAAGGTGTCATGTTTTTCCCTCTGTGCGTCTTTTTGACTTTTGTCGAAGGATGTTGTGTATTGAGAGGGGCGACAAATTCGGGGACCACCCCGGGCTGCAACAACTCTAGTTACGCCACTGTATGAGTAATATGTAATCTGCAGCTCTCACTTTTGATAGATATGATCAATAACAAACAACAAAAAAGTAAAATGTTAACAATGCTACCTGAAAAAAATGTTTTTAAGGGTCCTTTCTATTAAAAATTGACTATACTTAATATCCAACACTATCGCGTGAACATTAAGCTGATAAGACGAATTCAGATTTAATTATTTTAATCATTGCACGGGGTCAATTCTAAGTCTCCTAGATATGAATTGGCAACCGAGCCGGGCCTTGCACTGTCATCTTGTAATGGGTTTGAACTATAATTTAAAAGCTGTGCACGAGCCAGAAGCAGTGACATTTCGTTTTTCCTTCGAAACCCACATAAAGAGTCGTGTGCATCGCAACTAAACTGTCATTTACTGCTGGTAAAGTCGGCTAGCAAGATTTACTTGCCAACGAGAGATTACAAAGAACAGCGGCATAAATTAAGTCTCATTTTAAAATGTCATAATACATATTAATTCATTGTTAGGACTTCTGATTACTTTGAGCTCAATAATCAGGTATCCTGGGGCTCTCTACGATCTGGGGACGGCGAGACACCCAGTGGGGCAGGGTACCGGGGGCGTAATATACCTGGGGAGGACCCACTAGTAGGATTAGAAATTAGTATTAGGAATAAAAGTACATTTGATTATGTGCTATATTCCAACTTGTATTATAGTAAATAAACACAGCTAAATGATGTTAACAAATTTAAATTGTAGAATTAGGCCCCGTGATACTTTCTAGGTATCGGGATAAATAGTTTAGGAAAAAATAATTTAAAAAAAATAATATCCTGTACTCAATTCTAAGTGAAACTTCGTGGGAAATCGAGTTTTTTTTTAGCACCCGTTCGAGCTAAACGCATATACACAAATTACGTTAATGTGTTAGAGATTCGTAAGATTGAATTTAGAGAAAGTGTACCTGCATTTGCGTGGAGGAAGAGTGTAAAACTATTAAGGAAAACCATCATCAGTACACATGACCGGGGTTCAATCATCGGTGGTCCAGTCTATTGCAAGAGTGATGCCTTATACTATGCAGCCACAAAACGGGTGAAACGCGAGTTGCATTCCTAATTTGTTAACAGTGAAATTGGGATAATTTTGATAGTTGTTTTTATTTCAAAACTCCTATTTTTTTCTATTTTTTAAATTATGTTTTACTTGTCTCAATTTTTTTGTTTTCTAAATAAAAATACAGAAAACTTGCACTACGATGTGACGTCAGATTCGGTCTGTATAACTTACCTAAGTTATGTGGGATTATACGGGGTCTTAAGGTCCCTATATTTGCAGTTTTTATACCAAAATAAATAAATATTGTAACAGTAGAAATATATAATTAAATTTTATGTACACTGGTTACTAAATAATGATGAGTTACATACCCTGTAATCATCACAAGACATTGTTAGGATAATCAAGTCTCGTAGATTACGGCGGGTAGGACATGCAGCGCGAATGGGAGAACCTAGAACCATGTTCAGGGTAATTGACTGATAAACCCAATGGGAAGAGACCATTGGGAATACCTAAAGTCTGTTCGTCGTAGGAATTGTTTTCTTAATTCCTACCGTGAATGGAGTTTAGACGCAGATGTGAGGATAACATAAGAATGGACTTGAAAACATAGGATGTAATGAGGTAGACTGGATAGAACCAACTAAAGATAGGGATAGGTGGCGTATTTTTGAGTTAATAATTCCATACTACGTAGATTACGGCGGGTAGGACATGCAGCGCGAATGGGAGAACCTAGAACCATGTTCAGGGTAATTGACTGGTAAACCCAATGGGAAGAGACCATTGGGAATACCTAAAGTCTGTTCGTCGTAGGAATTGTTTTCTTAATTCCTACCATGAATGGAGTTTAGACGCAGATGTGAGGATAACATAAGAATGGACTTGAAAAGATAGGATGTAATGAGGTAGACTGGATAGAACCAACTAAAGATAGGGATAGGTGGCGTATTTTTGAGTTAATAATTCCATACTTAATCTCTACACTTCTTAAATATTTATCGTGAGCATATTAAGCCATAATTTGACTATAAAAGGCCCTGATATCCTGATAAGATTAGACATACGCCATAATGTCAGATGTTAAAAAATTGTTAAGATTGCTGTGTGAAGAAAATTTAGCTAAATATATCTAATGAAGCCATATTTTATTTATTTTGACCAAAAAAAATGTATTTAGGGATCAATTCTGAAAAAGTAAAGACTTTTATACGTGTTCCTTCCCAAAATAAGTTATTTGTTAAATAATACGGAATATAAAACAAATAGCTTTTTCATTTTAATGGGAGCGGACGCTCTGAATGATAAAAAGAAAGCCGATATAAAGGGATCTTAGCTCCTTCCTGCCCTTTCACCATACTATGTAAGAAAATTACATTTCACTCCTTAGAAACCATTTGTTCTCTTTTGATTAGCAAATGTTTTGTTCTAAAATACATATTTTTTGGAACATTGAACATTAATTAACATTTCAATTGTTGTATAAAACACTTATATTTAATGGAGTTTAACTTATTGTTTATTTGTAAACTTTCAATAAACTTAAATCAAAACATGTTTAAAAAAATATTTAATAAGGAAGGTTTGTAAAAAGAAGAGTTCAAATGATTTTCCAACAAAAAATAAATAAAATGCTAACAATATTTCAAACCTTGCATGACCACCTCCACAGTGCCCAATATCTTTGTATCTTTAACCTGAGTGCTTTCTTTACTAAATTATCTTTATTTGTACGTTTTATTGCGATTAGGGGGTATAATAGTGGCAAAACTTGTTTTCACTTCTTCTGCTGTTCATTGGTTAATTATAGACAAGTACTTGTTATGAGCAGTGCTGGATTTAAGGGGTGTGAGAGGGGTGGTAATCGCCCCGTGGCCCCCGCAGACAGGGGCCCCTCACAAACGCTCATAATAAAGAAAAGATTAACTATAACTTTATATTGTAGATGCCTTCTTGTTTTGTGCCTGCAATAATGTTATTCGTGAAGGAAATAATTAGTTAAAAACAAATTGATGGGTGTGCAATTTAAATTAAAAATAAAAATCCTGCTGACATATAAGAGATTTACTAGGAAAGTCCCCTTTGATCATCTAAAAGTTCTAACGCTAATTCTCAACCCTACTTCTTACTGTCTTACTTTGTTATTATTTGTGTAGAATCGAACAGTTGATAAATGTTTACCTTTCCTCATACGAGCTATGATGTTACTTACATGGGTTTATGAGGGGGAGGGGGCTCCACACTGCATGCCGCTTCAAGGCCCCCACATAGGTAAATGCAGAACTAGATATGAGCCAATAGTGGTCACATTGTTAAGAGATGTATGTGTGCAAACTCGTAGGGACAGAGTCAGTAATTAATGGATGCTGAAGGAGTGCAGTTTGAAAGGGAATAAAATAGGTTAATGTTAAAGAAGCGTCTTACGTTGGTTTGGGCATGTTGAGAGGATGAGTGTGGATCGAGTGACGAAGCAACTATATGAAGGTAGAGTGTGTGGATCAAAAGGAAGTGGAAGACCATGTAAGACGTGGCTAAATATGGTAGACGAATGTGCGGGGGGGAAAAGAAACATTAATTATTAAGAGTTATAAGAATAAAAGATCATGATAGTGGTCACATTGTTAAGAAATGTATGTGTAAAAACTCGTATGAACAGAGTCAGTAATGAATGGGTGCTGAAGGAGTGCAGTTTGAAAGGGAATCCAATAGGTTAATGTTAAAGAAGCGTCTTACGTTGGTTTGGGCATGTTGAGAGGATGAGTGTGGATCGAGTGGCGAAGCAAATATATGAAGTTAGAGCGTGTGGATCAAAAGGAAGTGGAAGACCATGTAAGATGTGGCTAAATATTGTAGACGAATGTGCGGGGGAAAAAAAGAAACATTAATTATTAAGAGTTATAAGAATAAAAGATCATGTATGACTCGGTGTATAGATGTTGAGTATGCAAGGATAGGGAAGTGTGGAGAAGGTTAGTGATGATGGATTGAGTACGGAGTTGTTGTTTTTTGAGCTATATTCACAGTTTCTTGCCCACTCAGTAAGGGAACGGCGTGATTAGGTTTTTTATGTATACTATATTTTTCAGGCTTATTTATAAACCTTGAAAACCCACATTTTGATACCTTATCGAACAACGATGAAAACTTCTACATAAAAATTATTATGTTTAGTCTGCTATTTTATTTTTATCTGGTCATGTCAAAAAACGTGGATTAAAAAAATCAAGTTTTATATATATTTCTCTCTCATTTGGAATGCTGAGAAACGCTTTAATTATTTGTAGTAAATCATTCTGTCGTCAAAGACTTTAAGCTATCGTGTTGAACAAGCTATTTCCAGAGTTGCGGGGTAAAACGACTGCCCCATTAGATGGATTATTTTTAATTTCGCCCTCGTGTTGAGAAGTGAGGTAGTTGGAAATCAGGAGAGCAAGGGGGGGG